>JAKSZU010000003.1:157517108-157775396 GCA_026018925.1 Tupaia tana | reverse complement strand
GAGAAAGCAAGCTGACAGCTGACAGGTTTGGGACTTGAATCAGTGTCAGCCAAATGGGAGTCCAGTGCCTCAACCACACCACCATCTGCCAGCCCCTAGTGTCATCTGTTACATCACATGAAAGAATTCAGTTCTGGGGATGGGAATGAGCCTGGCGTGTTGAAAGAACATGAGGAAAGACTCTCAGTCTGGGACAGGATATATAATGTGTGAGTTCTGAGAGACACAATTTCAAAGATAGGCTGGAACCACACTGAAGAAAGTCTTTTAGTCCATAGGAAAGCATTAGATGTTTCTTCAAATGTTATTTATCATTTCAGTCACAAATTATCTTTCTTATATTTAAGAAACAAAAGGAATATACAGTAATTCCTATATTTAAAATCTAAATTCCATGTTTTTATATCCTGAAATTTCTTAATATACATGCCTTAAAATGTTAAAGTATATTGATTTCTAATAGCTCTGTTACATCAAAACAAAATCAAATCATTTTCTAACACTTAGTCATATTCAAGTAGTGAATAAACTTGACCCGTACCAAAAAGAGGTCATTATTTCAAGAAAAATAATTACTTTTACTAGACTGTGGTTCAAATTCAAAGTATGTTTCCATTCTAAAAATTCTGAACATTTTACAGGTATAAAGAAATTTTAAGCCATTAAATAACAGTGGACATAGGAATTATAAGAGATTGCTTGTCTCAATATTGCTTACAATAGACCTTAGAGGTAAAGACATCAAATTTTGTAGTGGTATATATTTTGTCTTCCTTAGTTTCTTGTATTGCTTAAGAAAAAACTTTCAAAAGAAAGGGAATATATATATATATATATATATATATATATATATATATATATATATACACACATACATATACACATACACACACACATGTAGAAATATTCATATCTATAATCCAAAAAATATATAATATTAGTGATAATGTACGATATTAGTGATAACATGCTCAGAATAATTTGTCACTCCGGCAAAAGTTCACTTTTAAAATAAAGTTTATAGGCCAGCTCTGCAGAACAAAATTGGTGTGCTTCTGAAGTGAAACTGGGTCCCATGTACTGACTATGGTTGGGATTTCCAGCTGGTCAGCGTGAAACACACCAGGCACAGGTGCAAGTGTGAGTTCCTAGGATCCCATTCGCTAGAAGACAGAAGAAAGGGGTCTGCTGACCAGGCTTGGCAGAAGGTGCTCTTCACATGCATGTGCACATACTCTATCATGAACACACAGAAAAGAGAAACTTCATAAAAAAGAGAACTAAAGTATGAGCTTTCCTTTTTTCTTAATAGAATTCAAATATATGCCAATGAATATATTTTGGCACTCTGCAAGGATGAAAAGTAAAAAATAAAATGTTTAAAACTTTTTATATTTTTAAAACATGCAGAAAAAGAAATCTATATATCACTTCTGGCATGGTCAGGATGGAGATTTGCACTCTCGGGAAGATAAAGCATAATTCCTCCAAAATATCTATGGATGAACAGAGTAATAATGTAAAAGTAGTACATTGTTAGCATTATTTCAAAATTGTATGTATTCAAGATGCCAATTTCTCTAAAAAATAAAAATAATGATTTTCATGTTCTTTTCAAAAGGGACCATCTGTTTGTCCAGATAGTTTTTCATTTTAAAAGTATTCCTTTCTGTCTAAATAAAGTTTTGGGTATTCTTTTTCATCTTAAAAAATTTTGCTATAGGGCAAGTGTGCTTGCTGGAGAGAGACAGAGAAGGAAAGGCAGACAGACAAATGGAGGAGAGACAGAGAGACAGAGGAAAAGCACAAAAGCATCTTCTGACATGATGCCCACAGAGGATGCCCACATACAATACCTTATCTTCTCCTCTCAGGATTTTGAGTACCCATGCATGCACACACACCTGGAGCGTTTTCCAAGGTGTCTGGTCTAGGACTCAAACTGCCCAATTGGCCATGTAGGATCCAGTTGCCTTAATCGCCATGCCACCAGTTGATCAATGCAGCTTTCTAACTTCATACCAATTAATGATTCTGAGAGCAACTGGTATGTATTCTTTTTTCTATATTTCAGAACTTCAAATCAAAACACTATTTCCATGTTTAGAAAGCAAAACAAAACACAAGAGGAGGATACATTTTTGTCTGTATAAGAAAACACATTGGATAAAATATGCAATGCCTTACATAATAAATACAACATTCAAATGTATATGCACTGTTTCTTAGTATTTCTTTTTAATAAAGATTGTCATGATGCAAATACCTTTCATTAACTCTTTTATAAAATGAACAACACTTAAATGTCCTGTGGCAAAAGAAAATCTAATTTATTTTTAACAACAATGAAAAATTCTGCATCATTTCATAGCCTCTGTGACATTGTTGAACCACCTTCACTGTCAGATTTAAAATTTAATGTAGATCTATAGCTCCATTTTCAAATAAACGATCTTCACTTGGATATCTTTTTTTTTTTTTTTTTTTTTTTTTTTTTTGGAGAGGTTTTTGCTATAGGGCGCGTGCGCTCGCCAGACAGACAGAGAGAGACAGAGAGATAGAAAGCAGGAAATCACCCCCCAGGGGGGATGGCCACGCCGCAATCCCTTCTCCTCCATTCTCCTCTCGGGATCTTGGGCACGCACGCACACGCGCCCGGCGTGAGTTTAAGCCGCCGGGTCCGGGACGCGAACCGCGGTCGACTATGTGGGAGTCCAGCGACATAGCCATTACGCTAACTGCTGGTCCCCTCTTCACTTGGATATCTTGTTAAAATAATACAACTCAACATGCCAGGACATGAACTCAGCTTATTGTCTTTTTTCTGAGCTTGCTTACTCTCACTGATAGAAACAAGAGCACAGACTCAGAATTTAAAATCTTTAAGCAACAATTTTAAAGGTATTTCAAAATGTCTGTATTGCAAGAAGAAAGGAAGCTACTATTAGACAGGACCCACCCCTTGACACAGATAGGCTGCTTTGGGCCTAGAGCACCAACAAAAAAAGCACCAACGCTTTTTTTTTTTTTTTTTTTGAAAAGGGCTTTGTAAGCATCAAGAGAAGGAGATTTTGTGATACTAAGGATGTGTGGAGTTTACAGTGGGCAAGGAGGTAAAAAGAGAACCCCTGGGGTTCTTTGAGTCTATGTAAGACAATTACATTTGTTAAACAACTCTCCCTTAATCATCAACACACAACAAAACAGAATCCTATTTATTAAATACATGCCCAGCCACTTATTATCCTGGTTTGAAGGAGAGAGAAAGAGAGAGGGGAGTAGGAGAAGGTAACATGGCCTTTAGAAAATTAAGATAAGGACCAGCAGTTGGAGTAATGGCTATGTCACTGGACTTCCACACATGGTCAACTGTAGTTCGAGTCCCGGACCCGGTGGCTTAAACTCATGCCAGGCATATGTGTGTGAGTGCCCAAGATCCCGAGAGGAGAATGGAGAAGAGAATGGGGTGTAGTCACCCCTCCTGGGGAGTGATTTTTTGCTTTCTGTCTCTCTTTCTGGTGAGCGCATGCGCCCTATAGCAAAAAAAAAAAAAAAAAAAAAAAAAAAAAAAAAAGAACAAACAAACAAAAAAACACCAAACAACAATAACAAAAACCTCTCCAGAAAATTAAGATATATGAATCATATTTTAATACAGATTATAAAATATTTTATGTGGGTTTTTCAAAGCATCTTGCATGTTACAAATTCTTTTAAATATGATATTTCATAACTAAACGTAGTCATTCCATCATATGACTGTAGAATAATTGTTCACTTGAAGATTATTAACAGTTTCTGCTAATTTGCAGGATCTTTCCTGTCTCCTCTCTGAACCATTCTGACACTAAGCTGCTCCATGTCTCAGGAGACAGGCCGGGAAGCCTGTTTGGGTGGACTTCTAAGGCAGCTGCCTTCCTGCTAGTTAGATTATAAGGCTTTAGAAAGCAGGACGAAAGAGAGAATATTTCTCTTTCGTCCTGCTTTCGATACTATCTCGGGCTACAGCTTCATCTACTCTGAGTCTCCAGATTGCACTGAAAGGCTTCCCCAGAGTTCCAGCTCTTACAACATATTCTTGATCTCTAGGTTATGAACTGTCTCCTCGAGTGCCTGCAGCCTTGGGTGGAGGAGACCTTATAATTCCCTTACTGGCATCTCAACTTTTCCGTCATCTATGTGGTTAATCTCTTTATGAAATTCTCTGTATTTTGCTTATTGGTACTGATTGATAATTAAGAATATCCTTGCTAATAATCTTATCATTCCCTTGCCATTGTGTTGTCTATAAACTCTGACAAGTTAATTGCTTGATCAAAGTACTGGCTTTTGACATATATTGCCAAACTATTGAAAAAGTTTTGTATTCAATATTAGTTTTAAGAGCATTCTTTAAAAATGTCTACACCATACTGAAATTAACACCAAAAAATCAAGACAACATTGTAATTCAATAGCTCGAAATAGTATTTTATAGTTTTCTTAATTTGTGTTTGATTGCTGTGCAAGTGGCAAGAAACATCTGGTAGATTTTCATTAGATAATTTAAGTATGACATAAATCCTGACACATATATTAATGCTAAATCAAAGGTGGCAACATATATCATAATTATACACAGACGCCTTCTCTCACGTTTGAGATGAATTATACCTCCCAAACCTGCCTATGCTATTTGAGCACACTTCTACTCATAGTGGCAAGGAGGCTTTGAACCTCTCAGCCCCACTTTGAAATTAGAAATGGATATTTGAAAAATAAAATCTCACAAAATGTACTACATTTAACAAAAGGGAAAAACAAACAGATAATCTGATAGAGTATTGCGACAGACAGGTTAAGGTGCGTGACCGTTTACAATTGTACTTCTCATTAACTGTATTATTATTATAGAGCTAACACTTGATTATTCCAGACACTTTAGAAAACACAAAGAAACAAATCAAATCAATCACAGATTTTTTCTTAAATAAGAAATCCATTCTAACAACACTGTTATGTCAGCTTTGAGAAGTAATGTTCACCTATAATGTAAAGAGAAAGAGAAAGCTTGAGAAAAGTACATATATGAAAATTTGCATAAATATAATGCTTATATTAAAACATAGATACTATATATATTTATTATATATGTATTATATGCACAATAGTAACCTATAAAATAATCCATTAACTTATTTTTACATAGCCCAACATTTATTCTTGACTCACATCTGAACAGCTGGGACCTGGGATCCCATTAAAAATGATTTTATTAATGGGGCCAGAGGATGGCATAATGGTTACATTATCGGACTCGCATGGGGTTGACTGTGGTTCGAGTCCCAGACTCAGTGGCTTAAACTCATGCTGGGGGCGTATGTGCACATGCCCAAAATCCCAAGAGGAGACTGGAGGAGAAGGGATTGTGGCATGGCCAGCTCCCCTGGAGGGGAAGGTGTTTTCTCATTTTCTGTCCCTCTGTCTCTCTCTGTATCTCTGGTGAGAGCATGCACCTATAGCAAAAGTATCTCTCTCAAAAATAATTATTAAATAAATACAAAATATAAACATTGTCCTTTGTTGTGTGACATCATTGGCCCATAATGAAATGCTATAATAGTTTTCTTAGTTTCTTCATGAATTGGGTGGAGGAGGCTCTTGATACGTCAGTGTCTGCTTTATGAGGCTTTCTGAAAAAACTATTCCCTAGCTTATAGTAAGTAAGAAAATCTGTGCTGCTTTGGGGCAATGGACCTAGTTCCAGTTTATGGAAAAGGAACTCCATGACTGAGGGACATTCCCTTTCCACATTGTGTGTGTAAAATCTTAGTCATCATTGTATCCCATTCCAGTAAGAGTGCTGTGAGCTGCGGATGAAGCATTAATCATCTCCCCTGTGGCCATGTGGTCGTGCTACCTTGTTAGCTGGAGCTCCCTTCGGTGTAGTCTGTGCATCCTACATCTGGATTATCTACTTGTTGAAAGAGGATGTGTTTACTTAATCACATATATTGTAGCTATGCAAATTACATATAAACTAAACAATGGTTCAACAACTTTCATTACATGGGCGTATACATAAGACGTTAAATTTCTGGGTTATTCATTTAATTTTAGGATATATTTAGACATTTTTCTTTTTCTACATTTTTGAAACGAGCAACTCAAATATTCCTACAGTTCCTCTAGTTCTGGAATCCCATCTGTTTTTTATTCAGAAAGGCTTCAGAAGAAAGGCCAGAAAATGAAAGTATCATAACAGACAGACACAGAGCTTATTTAAGCTTGAATTGTAATAAAAATATTTTTAACTAAATAAAAATGACTGTTGAAATAGCTTACTAAAATATAGCAGAAATCAAAATGTTGCATCTGTTGACTTATTCTTCCACCTGTGAATATAAACTGGCTGTGAAACAATATAATCCTAAGAAACATCCACGTTCTTTATGAAAGTAAGATTATGTTTTTAAGAAAGTGTTGGCCTATAAACTGTTCTCCAAGCTATCCTATGCTGGATGAATTGAAAAACAATGATATAAAGCACGGTTAGGCAAACATTTATTCTGTAATGAACTAGATAAAAAATATTTTAGATTTTGATGGCCATATGCTCTGTTTAACAAGTATGCACATTTGCTATTACAGTATGAAAACAGCCTTAAACAGCAAATAAACAAATGGGTATAAATAGGCACACCTACACCTGTGTTTTAATAAAACTTTATTTGCGAAAGCAAGTGGTGGTCCATACTTGGCCCACACTATAGTTTTTTGAATAAAAAGATTGCAATAATTTTTATTAAATCTTTATTTTTTAATTTATTTGAAAATTTTAATAATGCCAAAAGGCACAAAAAATAAAAACAAAATGGAGACGATACCTGTAAGAAATAACAGATGTTAACATCTCTGTTTCTGGCTTATGCACTTTTAGCTTTTCTATCATATATAAATGTATTTACACCTTTAAATATATGTAAATATAAATTTGTCGGTAACTTGTGAAAGACCAGCAGGTGGTGTAGTGGTTAAGGTACTGGATTCCCACATGGCTAACCAAGATTCGAGTCCAAAACCTGGTAGCTTGCTTTCTCAGTTTCTCTCTCTCTTTTTGTCTCTCTTGTGAGCCAATGTGCCTTATAACAAAGTAAAAACATAAAAATAATAATAAACAAAATTAAGTAAATAATTCTTTTAAAAAGAACGTGACTGTACATGTAATCAGTATATTATTATCTTATAAAATTTAAGATTACAGGGGCCAGCAGTTGGCATGGTGGCTGGGGCACTGGTCTTCCATGTGGGTGACTACGGTTCAATTCCCGGACCTGGTGGCTTGCCTTCTAACTCTCCCTTTTTATTTCTTTCTCCCTCTTTGTGTCTCTCTCTTCAGTCAAGTTAAAAAAAATAATAAATAAAATAAAGGGAATGATTATTTGAAAAAAAGAGATTACGTTGTGACTCAGAAAAGAGAGAGAATCCTATCTGTGTTTTGAAAATACCTACCTATGGTGCCTTCAGCTCCTTTGCACAAGCTCTGTGATAGTCCTATCCTTCTACATCATAATAATTATCATCATCATTATCATCATCATGACCAATTGCTTACCAAAAAGTTTATACTAATACACATTCCCCACAGAACTCTGTAAATACAGATTTTTAATAAAGTAACAGATGAACCTGCAGGCAAAGGATATTAGGTGGCCATAATAAACATAGCTACAAAACAATCTATCTCTGTAATTCTAGCTTCTGAGAAGTACAGGATGCAAAATTCATATGCTCAGCTATTTCAAAAAGAATAAATATAGTGTTCTCAGGGACTTAGCTACCAAAAATATTTAAAATGTTAGTAATATTCCTTTTAGCTCAGCACTCTCTAAAAAGTTATAAAATTGCTGTGCATTAGTTATGAGGTTTTTAAGGTTTTATTTTCATCCATTCCCTCCATCTATATAGATATGAAAGGATGAAGTAGAAACACAGCCAAATTCCTTCTGTTTCAAGGGGCCTAGAGAGTTGTTGATTATTGGGTTTTGATAATGATAATAATCTGGAAATCTAAGATAGGTTCTGTTTCCATAAATTTCCATGAACATAATAGTCAAGTTTGAAACTTGCTAAAAGTTTGTTTATTCATCTTCATGAGTAAAAGAGACACAGAGAGAGGCAGGAATGCAGCAGGATTCTCTGACAGATCCCTGATGTCCACCCCCAGCTGCAGCCAGCCCAGCTCATGAGCACACTCACGTGCAACACACTCAGGAAGGTCTCCACATGTGAGCCAGCAACCTCCCCATGTGGGGCTTCCTCACAGGTTGTTGCACTTTGCCACTGCACCCTCTAACCCCAAGATCTGATCATTTTTAAGATCCATAAACCTGTTAGGGTCTGGTCAATGACAACTTTACAAAGGAAATACAAAAATGCACTTATCAGAGGAATATCTTTAGCTACCAAAAGGAAATGATTTGGGTCGGTTCTGGAAAATTCTTCAGAACTTTCCACTAGAAGAAAAAATATCCTTCAGTGCTTTATAAACATGTGATAATGCCTTCCATGCCATGCAACCAAAAACAGGTATGGTCTGTATCTTGTGTTTTTTTAACTGCCGAGAAAAAGTAAAGACATTCTCTTTTTTTTTGGAGAGGTTTTTGCTATAGGGTGCGTGCGCTCACCAGACAGAGACAGAAAGCAAGAAATCACCCCCCAGAGGGTATGGCCATGCCACAATCCCTTCTCCTTCTCCTCCGTTCTCCTCTAGGGATCTTGGGCACGCACACACACGCACCCGACGTGAGTTTTAAGCCACTGGATCTGGGGTGTGAACCACGGTCGACTACGTGGGAGTCCAGCGACATAGCCATTACACTAACTGCTGGTCCCAAGTAAAGACATTCTTGAAAAAAACTTGATCTGTAAATTTAATGTAGGTTATATCATGGATTTCTGGGAGAAAACCAATGAAGTGAACACATGGGTACGTGATAAATAGAAGGAAATAAGCCCATAATGAAACGTTCTTGGCCCCTAAATTTCAGAGTGGCCATGGCTTAGGAGCAAAGTATCCTGACTCTAATGGTATCCACAGAGCACTTAATGTCTTCCCACTCTTTAGAATTTTGCTCTAGGTCTAATGCAATCAATCTTACATTGATAATTTAGGCTTAAGAGTTTTCTTGGCTGAGTTATAAACTTTTTAATAGTCTTCCTAAAAGGTGCATTCCAGTATATTACCCTAAATCATCTCTCAGTTTTATTCAGTTAAAAATGTTAATTGTTTCTGCAGTGAGCATAGCAGACTGCTGAGGATGGAGAGATACGTAAGTGTAAATCCTGCCCTCCGAGAATTTACCAGAATGTGGGGAGAAGACAGAAACAATAGTTCTAAGTTGTAACATAAGGCAGAGTGTGAGTAGTGCTTTAAGGAAAATACAAAGACCTAGAGACTTGGGAAAAAGGAGTTAATATTTACCAAACTGGGTCCAGAAAGCCTCAGATAGACCGGCAGGTGGCGTGGTGGTTAAGAGTGCTGGACTCCCATGTGGCCCATTCGGCTTGTGTCCCGGACCTGGTGGCTTGCTTTCTCTCTTTCCTTCTCTTTCTCTGTCCCTCTCTGGTCAATTTGAAATGAATAAATGAATGAATAAAGTTAAATTGAAAAATTCTTTAAAAAACAAAAAAAAAAAGAAAGAAAGAAAGGCTGAGATGATCAAGGAGAATGCCATGATGTTGATATGGTGAATGTTGTGTTCAGCAGATTTGTTGAACCAGGGTATTCTCAGCTTTATTTGTAACATATGAGCAATTTGGTTTGAAACAAAGTGGCACCTATGAAGTGTGTAAGAACATAATGTAGGTTAAATGTCGGAAGCTGGTCTGATGAAAGAATTGGGGAATAATTTGTTCTGCTGATGTTGAGCCTAGGCATTGCTTTCAAACTAAGTCCAATTATTTTACAGATGAGGAAACTGAGCACAAGAACATGAGGATGAGGACAATGAAGATATACAATGTTTAAGAAGTATATGTTTTTTAAAGTGGGATGAATAATAAAACAAAAAATACTGCTTGGTGCTAGGAAGTGAGTCATGGACCACCAGGTGGTTTGGTCATTAAGGAGCTGAACTTTCACATGGGCAAATACAATTTGGTAGCTAGAAAATCATGCTGGGTGCGTGTGTGTGCATGCCCAAAATCCGAGAGGAGAGTGGAGGAGAAGGAACTATATTGTGGTCATTCTCCTTGAGGGTGATTTCTCACTTTCCCTCTCCCTGTCTCTCTCTGTCTCTCCAGTGAGAGCACTTGTCCTAAGGCAAAAACCTAAAAGGAAAAAAAGAGTCATGATTGTTCTGGGTTGGTATTGCCAAAGAAATTCTATTGAAACTTAGTTAAACAGGTAAATAATCACATACAAGGCTATTTGTTACAAACAAGTCTTGCTTCAGTTTTGAATTAGATAGTGCAGTTTGGTTGGGGGACAACAGATAGTTAACCATTGAGGGTTAATGCAGCGTTTTTTTTCTGAATAGAAAGAGAAAATAGAAACCAGTAAAAATCGAATCAGTGCAAGCATTTGTAATGAAGGGAAAGCACACAGAGACCATGCTATTAATTTCCCTTGTGTAACAAGTGAGAGATCTGTTGTGTAGGGTCATCCAAAGCATGTGACAAGTGCAAAGCAATTTTCCAGACTGACAGTGGTAGAAAACAACTAAACATTTAATAATGGAATACATTCGTATTACCTGCCAGCCAAATGTTCTCTTTCTAGATGGATACTATTAAAGTAGGCCCTTGTCTAATTCTACAGTTGGGATGAGGATTACACTAGTGGGGACAGAGTGGTGTGCAGTTATTTAGAGTCTTTGGAATAAAAGACATATTGATCCTTGAGATAGTCCTCCTAGAAGCCCAAGGTTATAACTTTTGCCTATACCCTTAATACAACCTGCACACCAAAGCCAACTCTTATTTTTGAGACTCAGGTCAACCATGTGTTCAACTGTCGTAATGTTTTTCATCTGTTTTATAATAATTATCTTCATAGACAACACTTTATTTCCACTTTATATTAGCCATTGCTTAATATATTTATAGAAAAGCATTCCAATGATCGTTCTAAATGTTGTCTCTTTCAATGAAATGTCACTCACTTTCATTCATTTTTCTTGAATCTTACTCTCCTCCTCGATATCATATAGACTGTTCTGATTACCAAAACAGAGAATGGTCATTGGAGGGCTGTTAAGAGGTCTGGAGTTCACCCCACAATATGTTTCTTGGGAATTTGCTGAGGATTATATCTTCTGTGGCCTTTTAGGAAACATTGATGGGTGGTTGTAACACAGTAAGTTATTTACAGCATCTTGTTTCCCAAAGTTTTGGACTTTTTCCCCTCCTTTGGGTAATTTTTCTCTAGTAGAAAGATGTTGGAAAACCAAAAGTAATCAGTGCAAAGAATTAAATACAAAGCATTTTCAGAAATGTTGTATTCAGTCACCAGCTAACTCTATGATTGGAAGAGAACATGCAATTTAAAAAATAATGTTTAATTTAATTTAATTTATTATTTTTATTTTTTAATATTGTTCTAGGGCATGAATGTTTATGAGAGAGGGACAGACAGAGAGAGAAAGGGAGAGAGAGAGGAGAGAGAGAGAGAGAGAAAAAACAACCTACCAGGTCTGGGACTGGAACTGCGATCAGACGTCTGAAAATCCAGTGCCTTAACCATAATGCCACCTATTGGCCCCAATAAACAATTATTTTACAGATGAAGAAACTGAATATTAGAACATGAGAAGAATTATGAGAAGCTTAACTTTTCTAAAATATGCTGAATAATAAAATAAGATTACTTAGCATGAAGAAATGGAGGCGCAGGTGTGATATAAGACCCTTTCTGAGAAATTTAGTAATTATACTGCCCTTTTAGCAAATATCATTAAAGTATGCTTTTACCAATAAGGCAGCTCGGTTGTATAATGATGGATCAGCAAAACTAATAATGGGGGAAAATATAATATATATGGTAAATAGACTGTACTCCAAACTAATTGAGAACACAAACTTTGTGTCTGTAGGATTTTGGTTCAAAGACCAGCATGATATTCAACAACAGTTTATTTAATGACACTTAGTCTTAGTTTTCTTATTTGAGATAATGAAAGAAATGTATTTGTCACAGTGAGTTACTTAGGGTTCCTTCATGGTTGAATTTGTGGTAGTCCACTGCCTCTTCCAATATCCATGTTGTTTTCATGATTTACACAATGAATATGATGTGACGTAAATAGAGATGTGATAAGAGCCACAGTGTCTGTTACCTTTGAGTCATGAAGGATATCACTGTTCTTTGTCATCATTTCCATGTGTACTACTGATTCTGATACACTATCATGGACCAGGTGGAAAGGGCTTCATCAAGTCCGAAGATTCTTTTTTTTTTTTTTTTTTAAGAGAGAATTTTGCTTACCAGAGAGATAGAGACAGAGAGACCAAAAACACGAAATCAACACCTAGGAGATGGCCATGCTGCAATCTCTTCTTCTCCATTCTCCTCTTGCAGTTTTAGGCATGCATGCACACGCACCTGGTGTGAGTTTTAATCCACTGGATCTGGAACTCGAAGCACGGTCAACTACATGGGAATCCAGCGATATAACCATTAGGCCATCTGCTGGTACCCAGAAGATTCTATTTGCTCTTCCTCACTATCGTGCCTCTAATAGAAAAAGAACTCAGTTTGGTCACTGTGTCACCTACTGACTATATCTATTCCAAATATAGAGTTCAAGATTGAGGAAATGGTTCATGGTGGGTCTGTGGGCTCTGTGAACCTGATTAATTAATTCTGCTGTTACCACATCTTGGTCAGAATGCCATTTGCTACCCATCTCTCATACTCCTACTCTAGGGAAGTCTAGTGATTTAGGTACTCAAATACCAATGTCAACATATTTCCTGTATTTAAGAGTTATCAGAATAACTGTTTTCCTTTTCCTGCATATGGGTACTTGAAAAAGGGCTTGGAAAATCACTACTATTTGCTCATATGATATTGTTGTAAGGGAACCAGACCTGACTTACTTATGGAACCTCTACTTTTCTTTTAGTATATGACTTCAGGCTCTGAGATTTAATTCAAGGAAGGAGTATTAATTCATTTTAATTGGTGCAGGTAGTAACTCTCAGCCTCCTGAAAATTCATCTTTCATTGTTGTTTTTAGGCAGGGTCTTACTGTGTTTCGATCCTTCTGCCTCAACCTCCAATATAGCTACAATTACAAGGGCAAACCACTGTATCTGTTTTATAGAGTAGGCTGGAAATCAAACCCAGTGCCCCATATCCTCAGCCTGCTGAGGAGTCTCTTCCGTGGCTTGGCCCAGCTTTACTTTCATTTCCTTGAAGAGTGGGGAACACTCTTGTTATTCATCTATCAAGGAGGAGGTATTGGTAGAGGAAGAAATTGAGCGGTGATGCAGTCGCAGTATGTGCCTCAGCCAGCCCCACAAGGAAGTTTGGGACTGAGGTGATCTCACTGTATTATCCTAATATGGGACGAGGAAATCGCATTCCTTCTACCACATTGCCCAGTCAGTGCACTCTTTGTGCTGCTTAGGGAAGAAGACAGGAAATCTTGGTGAAGCTGAGCTTTTCAATTAACAGGAAACTCCTTACAGTGTGGGGGGATGAGTGCAGTTGGAGAGAAAGTGGGGATTCATCTGACTGATTTTCAGGTGGTAGAGAAAATATGTGTCAGTTCTTGAAAAAAAAAAAAGGATCAAGCTAACTGGTGGCATGATGGTTAGGGCAACTGAATCTCACATGGCTGATTAAACAGTTCTGTCTTGAACCTGGCAGCTTGAAAAATATACTGAGTGCATGTGCCTCTGTGGCCCAAATACTAGAAAGAAGTAGAAATGGAGGGAAGGGATTGCAGCATTCTCCATGGTGGGAGGGACACATTCTCACTTTCCCTCCATCTCTCTCTTTTTGTCTCTCTCCAGCAAGCAAACTCACCCTTTGGCCAAAAAAAATAAAGAAAGAAAAAAAAATGACCTAAATGTTCCTACACAAATAAACATAAGTAGCCTAGACTATTAAAAATTGATAAATCCAACTACATTAAAATTAAGGTCTTACATATTAGAAAAAGTAAATAAGAGAGGCACAAAATGAGATCATTAACACTGCAAAACAGGACAAAATACGTTTTGAAAAGCAAGCAAAAAGCTTGACTAAGCACTTTACAGAAAGATGAAGTGTCAGTAAATGCATTTAAAGTAATTCACCTTCATTAATGTTTAGAAAAATATAATTAAAATATTAATAAATTAGATACTGTTTATACTCACCAAATTGAGAAATAATGAAAAGTTAGACTATAAACATGAACAACTGGTGCTTATGTCTACACCATGGCTATTGGATATGTATATTGCTCCATTACTGTTTGGAAAATACTTTCCCATTATTAAACAACGTGAAATATATGTGTATTCTAACTCAGGGATGCTTATTTTACTAATATAATTTTAAGAAATTTTGCATATATCCTCTAGGAGATACAATGTTTACATAACTGTACCATCTATAAGAATGAATGTGTCAGAAAATTCCAGTTTATGAAATTTTCACATGCTTCGGCACAATGAATGAACTAGCATGCACACAAAATCATGCATGACCCTCATTATAATCTGAATAAATATCAACTTGTAGAATACATTTACCTTGATTTAATTTATATATTTTAAAGCATACAAATGTAAATAACTCATACTTTTAAAATATGTACATATATTTGTTTGACTTAAAAAAAAATGTACCAGAGTGTGTGTTTGCTTGCTGGAGGAGGAAAGAAAGAAATCACCCCTGATTGGGATGGTCACACCATAACCCCTTCTCCTCCATTTCTCCTTCCTTTAGGGCTTTTGTTCACGCAAACATATGAGCTCCAGGAGAATTTCTCAAACATCCAGACCCCAGACTCCAGTCGTGCAGTGGGACATGTGGAATCCAGCCAATGCTGGCCCTTATTTGACCTTGAGAGGAGAAAATAGGAAAGTGACAAGCAAATAATTTGAGGTCAGACTTGTAATGAGTATACAGTCCAGAGCAGGTCAATGAAGAGTATATAGAGAAGTAAACGTCTAGCATTAAATCCTACATTTGTAGTTGTTATTATTTATTATGAAATCAATATGTGCTATATATTCTTTTGCATAGGCTCAATTTTTGGTTTATTTATTTATCTCCTTTATGAGAGAAAGAAAGAGAGACAGGCACCCTCAACATGCCACTATTTCCCTCCAAGCCCTATAGCCTGCCCAAACCATGGGAGCACCCATGGACCTGTCCAGCCTATTCAGATGGACCTAGGATGTGAACCTGGAGCCTTCCCCTTTGGCCTCCAGCATTGCGCAGCAGCACCTCTACTCAGAAAGAAAGGTAAGTAGAGAGCTATCCCTAAGTTAGCGCTAGAAGATTTATAGATAAACATATCAAACTTTTAAGGACTAGACAATTTGTTTGGTATATACATTATTGAGTGAGAAGAGGGGAGAAACAATTTTTAAATTTTTCCTTCTGTCTGTTTCAGTGTGTGAATTGTGAAAGGAAACAGGATTCTTCTGATTCACTAGATCATCAAGCTACTCAGATTTCTTTATTCCTTACTCCACTGTCTCCCAAGTTTCACTTCGTGCTTGGTCAATAATAAGTACAGTAGGTTTCTTCTAAATCCCAAACTAGAGGAACTGAGAATAATGTCAGGAGGAGGGAACAGGTCTGCAAGTTGTATAGACCTGTTCTTCTCATCTATTATGAATAAAACTTAGTTGTATGACCTATATTAGTTACATAGAAGCCTGATAAATATAGTAGAGACTCAACTCTATGCTATATTTGCAGCTCAAATGCGGGGCCTAACTATTAACCAGATTAAGAAATAAATATTAGAGGAAAAAATAACACTGTTTATCATCCTGTAGACAAGCATAAACATAAAGCATTGGCATATTGAATTCAGGTGAGCAGAAGAACACATCATGACTAATTAAGGTTTCTCTCAGAAATGGGTGGATGCTTCAATATTAAGAAAACTATCAACATAATTTATTATACAAAGTGTTTAAAAAATAAAAATAAATAATGATTAAATGACAAGTTTAACAATTTATATATATTCATGAAAAAAACATCTACCAAAAATGAATGAAAATACACTCCCTTTAATACAAGAGGGGTACTAGGGTATATCCTAATAGGTGAATGTTGAATCTTGAAGACACCATACCTCAGGGACTCTGCCCCTGTTCTTATTCGCTCTCTTGTTAATAACAGAAAATACCAGAAAGAGGATGATAAATAAAAATTAATATTTATTCATCTCATGGTTTGGAAACCCAAGGTCCAAACGTCATTCTGGTAGGGGTCTTGCAATGGACTGAGTTATCACATAAGAAGGGAAAGAACAGAGCAGCTTGGCTGAATCGGTCCATCTTTATCTCATTCCTTCTTCTAGACCCACCCATGGGCAATCACATGGCTTTGCCCTAATGACCTTACCCATCATCTCTTCCCAATGGCCTCAACTTTCATACCATAGCCTGCTAAAATTTTTGGCCTTTTAATCCTGGAATAACTCAGTCTAAATAATTGAAATTTTAAGGGGACATACAAACCAAGCCCCTTTTCCCCAAATTCTTGATTGTGTGGTTGTTCTCCAGTTTTAAGGTCTTTGAGTATGACCTGCAGAACTTTTCACAATCAACTTCTTTGCTGTATTTCTAATGATAATAATTGCCTATCCACACTAATCAAATATCCATTCCTTTAGTTTATCAAACAAGTTCATAATGTTCTCTTCATAATTTGTATCACTGCAAATACTGTTCACTTTGAACTGCATCAGACCCTTCATTAGTGTGGTTAAAGTATGTTTCATGATCCAAATTAAATCTCTCCTGAAATCTTTCAGCTTAAGACCATAATTTGCTTTTAAGTACTCAGTCACACTTTGTACCATGTCTAGTGTTCTTTACTTATAGATATGTTTCCTTCTTACACTAAGCTTTATTTATTCACCCATCACACACACATACACTGGCCCTGACCTACAGTAAACACCCTTTCACTTTATGTACTATTCCTGTCTTGCAATACCAAAAATTTTCATAACCCAGTATTTGAGAGAGTGGTGATTTCTATCTAGAAAAGCCAAGAAGGTCATTACATTGCCTTTTCACCATCTACAACATTCCACATTCCATTCTACCCTGCATATTTAGAAATAAGTGATGTTTTATTTTTGATGCACAGTAGCTTGCCTCAGGGCATGATGCTATCTTATAAGACTCGACTTAACTTGACAATTTCTGGAAATTTCATTACTATAACATTTAGGAAGGCAAGAAAAAAGGGAGATATTCAAGGATTGATAAAAGTTTGTGTCTACTTGTTTTATAAAGTGATTCTGATATGATTTTACACATCTTTGTTTATTCACTCCCCCCTACTCTGACATTCCCATACTTTATTCTTATTATATCATTGTTCTTTTACTTCTTCTTTTACATTTCTACCTTGTTTTTACACTTTTTGAATGAATGCCTGTGGGTGGCTTGGCACCTAACGAGAATCTACATAGCATGTTATATTAAAATTAAAGGCTCTTTTCACATACGTTGTGATTCATAGCTCTAATCATATTGTTGACATTTTTGGAAGTTGATCCACCAAGAAAAGTGTGTATTCATGCATGTGGGTGTATATATTTTTGAATTATGTGCTTGTGGGATGACTCATAGGATTGAGAGAGTAATCTGTGATTATCACCACAATTAGAAATGTAGAGAATTAAACATAAAAGAACAATGATTTTAAAAGTTAAGTAGGATGAAGAACAATAAGTGGCAAGACACAGTGAAGAAAGAAGAGTGGCTTTTCTCCTCATATTTATAATTTTTCTAACATGAAGTCTCTAAAGAGATTAAATGATCATTTTCCCATTATCAAAGGGTTAGTGTATCCTAAATTCTTCATCTGATAAAATAAAGAAGAGCTTTGTCTTTCCCAACCAATAAACAAAGAAAGAAAGAGAAAGAAAAAAAGAAAGAAAGAGAAGAAAGAAAGAAGAAAAGATAGAAAGACAAGAAATGTTAGAGACAACTTTGAATATCTTTTTTGGGAATTGGAGGGTTTATGGGTCTTGGAGGAGTCATTTGTAGATCTGGTTATGAATTAGATCTAGATCTTATGATATGTGCTTTACACAACTATGAAATATTAAATGTATCTTCTATTTTTCTTTGACTTGCTGGAAGGGTGTTTCTGGAATTCAAGGGTATATTAAAACTCAGTATCTTTCTGTATATTACTGGTCCAAGAGATCCAAGAGGTAGTATTTTTTTTTCTTTTAAGAGATTTTTGCTACAGGGTGCGTGCACTCACCAGAGAGATAGCAAGCAAGAAATCATGAGGGGATGGCCACACTGCAATCCCTTCTCCTCCATTCTCCTCTCAGGCTTTTGGGCATGCACGCACACGTGCCCAGCATGAGTTTTAAGCCACTGGGTCCTGGACTCGGGGGGCCATTTACTACATGTAACCACTACACCATCTGCTGGTCCCCCAAGAGGTAGTTAGGATATGTATGATTTATAAAAAGTGTATATGAAATATGACAATTGGTTGGTTTGATTGTTAGGTTGGCATTTTAAGTAGATACAAAGTTAGAAATAAAAAAGACGTATTTCAATGTGCAGTTACCCATTGGTGATCAAGTATCATAATAGGATGATCAATATGCATTATTCTATGAACAACTTGCAGACTTTTCTGCTTTAACCACTCTCTTGTCAGGGCATTTCAGTGAATCATGATTAATAAGTTGCATAATATCATAGATGCCTGATGTACTCATAATTTTAGATTGCTATACAACTCAAGAAACAAACTTAACTGAAGCAGTTTAATTGTGCATTTTTCTCCATTCACTGTACTTGATTGAGGTGCATGCTTCACTGATTGAACTGAATATTTCACAGACTACAATTTTATACTTTTTTGTCAATGGAAAAATATTTTCCCACATCT
Source organism: Tupaia tana (assembly GCA_026018925.1). Classification (NCBI taxonomy): domain Eukaryota; kingdom Metazoa; phylum Chordata; class Mammalia; order Scandentia; family Tupaiidae; genus Tupaia; species Tupaia tana. The sequence goes on along the minus strand of JAKSZU010000003.1, from coordinate 157,756,303 downwards.
TATATTTTATAAGAGAGCAGTTACAGAATGAAAATGCTCTAGAATGCAAGCTCTGTTGTTGATATGATTATTGTTTTTAATGCTATTACTTTTGTTCTTTTCTTTAAAGAATCTTCCAAGCTCAAAGATTCTCAGCATTGTAGATTTTAAGGGGCAAAAAATGGAACAGCACTCATATCAACAACTTGCTCACATTATGCCTCTCATTTAAGCTTCAGGTAGAGTTTCAGATAATATATGGGAATTACAATTAAAGTGCTTGACTCTCAACAGTATGGTTTCTCTTAATTATAAATAGGACAAATTATTTGGCATACATATTTACTTAATTGGATTCATATCTTGAAAAGTTTTTTTTAAATGTAATCAAAAGTTAAATGGTAATCATTTCCTTTAAATAAACACCAACATTTCAATTCTATATTCTTACTTCTATATTTAAGGTTTTTGGAACATCACAACAGAGTTTCAGATTGGTTTAGAAAGAGACCACAGACATCCTTGGAAGGACTAATTTAAGTTTCTAATTTATACATCAAAGCATGTAGAAACTTAACTGAAGCTCTCTGGCATGACGAGAAAGAGAAAACACAACTTGGCTCATCACGGATTTCTTAGGAACCTAAAGCTCTCTTCACTGGCAAGCAGCAATCAGTGACATTATCTGAACTATATAATCTTCTGCTCAATACAAGAAGACTTTCTTAATGTAAAATGGCCCATGGCATCACTGAGGCTAATATCACTACCGAGAAAGTGCTTCTAAAAATGCATGAATTCTTTTCTTTCAAGGAAATGTGATGAGATAGGACAGCAGAACTCCCCTGGTTCTCAGCTTAAACTCAATATCACATACAAGGCTGTTTTGTTTTCACAAAGATACACAGAGAGAGTTAGTCAGGAATCCCTGATTACTTCATGTGGTCTGTACACCACAACTTGGGATAATTCCCCCAGCAATTAATTTCTAAATGTAGTTTCTCTCTTTCCTTATATTGATATTAATATGACTCTTCCATATTGCTTGTTGGATATACTTCCATTTCCACCCAGGAGAAAAGAAGGTAAGCGAAACCCTAGTAGTTGGTGAATAGCACAAATTCGGTAGATTGGGAAAAATCCAGGATGAATCATTTGTATCCAGATATCCAAGGGTAAGATTTAAGGCTTAGTATTTCAGTTTAGTCATCAATAAAATGGCATTAATGAAAGTATAAACTTCTCAAGGTTGATATTAAAACTAAATGTATTAGTATATACAAATAACTTAAAATAGAGCTCATTAATATATGGGTAAGCACAGTGTGAACAGCGTTATTTACAATGACAATGGTGAAGATGATAATTGCATAACATCATCTTTATTGTTTCAAAGCCATATTAAATTTAGTCTGGGGATCTACATTTCTGTGTGTGTATATATATGTCTATCTGTGTAGTCACACACACACACACACACACACACACATATAGGATGTGTATTGTATATATTTTATATTTTTTCATCTACTTTTCTTTCTCTCCCTTTGTCCACCATTTATTCTTCTAAAAGATTACTGATAAATTGTAGTTTATTATCGCCATCATGAGCATAACTTTTAACATTAATAAGCTTTCTCTAATCTTAGACAGGCCATATTTACTGAGGCACCTCAAGATGATGACAAAGGAGTTCCCTATATAGCCCTGTGCCCAGCATCTGCTATTGTTCAAGTCTCATATTACCAACACCAAAAGAAACCTCACAAATGGATTCTATTCCTCTATGAATTCTAACAGTCCATGGCTAAAACCAAACAAATACATGTTTCACCCTATTATCAGTCCTAAAATATGTGATATAACAGTTAATTATCATTTGGGGAAATACCATGAGCCTCATACAGAGATCCTGCGATTATGTCATAAGTAAACTCTATCAAATATAAATTCTCTAACTGTAGTTTAACTTCTAGGTTCAATTCTTTTTATTTATTTATTTATTATTAATTTATTTATTTATTATATTTTTTTGGAGAGGTGTTTGATAAAGAGTGTGTGTGCTTGCCAGAAAGACAGAGAGGGACAGAGAGACAGAAAGCAAGAAATCATCCCCCAGGGGAGATAGCCACACCACAATCCCTTCTCCATTCTCCTCTCGGGATCTTGGGCACACATGCACATGCGCCTGGGGTGAGTTTAAGCCACCAGGTCCGGGACTCAAACCACTGTCCACTACATGGGAGTTCAGCGACATAGCCATTATGCTAACTGCTGGTTCCAAGGTTCAATTCTTAAACTTCAAATATATATATATATATATATATATAAATTTTTTTGGAGGCATTTTTTTCTACAGGGCGTGTGCAATTGCCAGAAAGACAGAGACAGAGAGACAAAAAGCGAGAAATCATTCCCCAGGGGGAATGGCCACACCGCGCAATCACTTCTCCATTATCCTCTCGGGATCTTGGGCACGCACACACATGTGCCTGGTATGAGTTCAAGCCACCGGGTCTGGGACTCAAACCGTGGTCGACTTTATGGGAGTTCAGCGACATAGCCATTATGACAACTGCTGGTCCCCTAAAATGTTTCTAATCTATCTATGAATATAAAAAAATTCAGAGAGGGATTCTGGCCTTGAAAATTGGTTCTGCCATTACTCAACTACGTGATACTAGAAAATTATTTAGCTTTTGGGGCCTGTCCTTACAGAAAGTAAAAAGAAAAAAAATAGAATATACCTAATTTGGTTTAAAAATAAGATAATTTATGTAAAATATATAGAATAACTATTGGCCCTAAGTAAATCTTTGGTAACTGGGAGAGACCCATGTCTATTCTTTCACTATTTTTACAGCTCTAGAACACATGAATCACATGTCTTCGCCTCACACCTACCAGTGCCTTCCAGAGGAATTGGCACATGATAAAAAAGAAAACTTTGAGTAAAAATATTATTAGGATACATGTGAATGCTTGCTAATTTATTTTACACAAATAATTGCCAAATCAACAGCTATATTATGGTAAAATTGTATATAAAATGGGCCCTGTTAGAGCTATCCAAAATAGATACTTATGAAAGTATGCATACACATTGTAAGAGTAAATATCTAGATTTGTTTTGTTCCTGACATTCAGAAACACTTTTAAAAACAGTAATTTGAAATAGAGATGTGGAGTTCTATACATTTCTTATTAAAGTTCTATTCTTAGAATGTAGATAGTTATGTGTAAAATCAGTTTTTTTAATAAAATCATTTTCAACATTTTAATACTGTATATTAAAATAAAAAAAACTTCCCAGGTATGATTGCTTTAATTAGGGAATATATATACAGAATTCCTCACACTGTCAATCTAGAAATTGTCTCCTACATTTTTTCTTCCAGTTTAATTATAAATTTATATTTTATTTGCTTATTTGTTCCTTTCTTTTCCCTAGGGGAAAAAAATCCTTTAGAAAAAAGGTCATCGAACTAATGACTATATGATAAATCTGTCTTGTTGCTTGACTTTGTAAATAAAGTTTCACTGGAACATGAACATCATCGTTTTTAATTGTTGTGTGCATGTGTTTATGTATTCTCAGTGCCCACCTTTGCGTACATTGTTTTATGTCCAAGAATAGCACCTGTTATGGTCCACCAAACCAAAGTATTTTCTATCCTGCCCTTTTAAAAAAAATATATTTGCTGGAGCCAGCAGGTGGTGTAGTGGTTAGGAAGCTGGTCTCCCACGCGGCTGACCATGATTTGAGTCCAGGATTCGGAGGCTGAAAAATCATGCAACATTCACATGGAAGCGTGCCCAAAATCCCGGGAGGAGAACAGAGAAAAAAGGATTGCACATGGCTATCCTTCCCCGACAGGGTGTTTTCTCATCTTCCCTCTTACTGTTTCTCTGTCTTTCTCTGGTAAGCTCACACGTCCTGTGGCAAAAACCTTAAAACAAGCAAACAAACAAACAAACAAACAAAAACAACCCTGTTCTAGAGAATTTTTATTCTTTAAACTTCTCTTGATTTATTTCAACTCTTGGATTTAGAATGACCTGCTTTAAAACTTTTTGTTTGTTTGGTTGGTTGGCTTGCCAAGAGAGGTCATGTGCACTTGCCAGAGAGAGAGAGACAGAGAGGGAAAAAGGGATATCACCCTCCCAAGAAGGATGGACATGCTATAATCCCTTCTCTTCATTCTTCTCTTGGAATGTGAGACATGCACACACACAGCCCCAGTATGATTTTCAAACCATCACCTACAAATCTGGAACTGAGTTCAGTCATGGGAAATCCAGTGCCTTAACACCACGTGCTGGCCCCATACCCTAAACTTTTAATTCATACAATAATTCATTTCTATAAAATGTACATTTATTTATTTATTTATTTTTGAGAGGTTTTTGCTATAGGGCATGTGTGCTCGCCAGAAAGACAAAGAGAGACAAAGAGACAGAAAGTGAGAAATTACCCCCCAGGATGAATGGCCACACCACAATCCCTTCTCCTCCATTCTCCTCTCAGGATTTTGGTCATGCATGCACACGTGTCCGGCGTGAGTTTAAACCACCAGGTCTGAGACTCGAACCATGGTCAAGTACATGGGAGTCCAGTGACATAGCCATTACACCAACTGCTGGTCTCTTAAAATGTACATTTGCTAAAACAGATATTTAAAAGTAATCTCTTGACTGTTGGCAACCCCTATTATAGTGCCCTTTTTGAGGAAAAAAAAAGGCAAAAGAAAAGAAAGTTGTTTTTTTTTAATTGCAGATTAGGTGTTTTTTTTTTTTTTTTTTTTTTTTTTTTTTTTTTTTTTTTTTTTTTTTTTTTTTTTTTGCTATAGGGTGCATGTGCTTGCTGGAGAGACAAGAGAGATAGAAAGCAAGAAATCGCCACCCCAAGGGGAAGGATGGCAATGCCGCAATCCCTACTCCACTATTCTCTTCCCAGGATTTTGGGCATGCACACATACAAGTGAGTTTCAAACCTCTGGGTCCAGGACTCAAATCGTGGTTGGCCATGTGGGAAACCAGTGATGTAACCATTATACCATCTGCTGATCTCTGATTATAATATTTTTAAGGACTTTTTTCATATTTAATTATGTGCATCCTACCCTCTATATACCGTTGCATAATTACAAATTATTTTTCTCTGATAAGTTAATAATTTAAATTGAAGTAAGATTTTTGGATCTCTGTTTCCTACTGTTTATATTATACATGTTGTATTTAGTCTCCTTTGCCTGTAAAATAAAATGTCTTCTGTTAAATTTTCTTTCTCTGTTAAGATACTTTTCTTCAATTAATAAGATCATTTTTTTTTTCTTTTTTTGGAGAGGTTTTTGCTATAGGGCGCGTGCGCTCGCCAGACAGACAGAGAGAGACAGAGAGATAGGAAGCAGGAAATCACCCCCCAGGGGGGATGGCCACGCCGCAATCCCTTCTCCTCCATTCTCCTCTCGGGATCTTGGGCACGCACGCACACGCGCCCGGCGTGAGTTTAAGCCGCCGGGTCCGGGACTCGAACCGCAGTCGACTACGTGGGAGTCCAGCGACATAGCCATTACACTAACTGCTGGTCCCAATAAGATCATTTTTAAACTTAGAATTCAAGAATATCACAATTCATAATTATTAATATTGATTTATAATTTTAACTTTATTACCCAACATGTTATTGTTTAATGGTGATATTGATTTACTTCTTTCTCTTTTAGTCTTTTCTGGGACTTACAGAAGTTCTTTAATCTGCATTCAAAGTAATAGCACAATTATTTATGTACACCAATTACTTAATGAGTCCATCTCTCTCACTCTCTCTCATTCTGTCATATTATGAGAGGTCACTGTGCCCATATTATAGCTCATGTGCATGTCCACTTATTCTTTACATTCAGTTTCACATTCCTTTCAGTGATCTGAGTTCACTTAAGTTCAGTAGTATTCAGTGTTGGCTATACATCGGGGTCACCCATGGTATTTTTCAAATTACTTTTCACTGGTTCCACAAAGGGTATGATTAAATGATTGTAGTGAAGTACCAGGTGACTATACTCAATGGTGAAGGTTGATTTCTACTAAACTTTGCTTTTGGTTTTGCTTGATTATGGTACGGGATACTCTCTCTTCTATCACCCTACCCTAACCAATCCTTCCATATTTGTTATCTAAAGAACAATTATTACAGCAGAAATGAGAACATAAATATTGGATTAAAAGTTAGTTGATTCATACTGAAAAATTACAGAGGTACAATGGAAGCAAACTAAGCACCATCCATGCCCCACACTTTGGGCTGTATACACCTTTCAAAATAAACTCATAACTAATATAATCCATACTAATATTTATTTATTTATTTATTTATTGTTAGGTTTTTGCCATAGGTTATGTGCATTCATTCACCAGAGAGAGAGAGACAGAAATGAGAAAAGAGGAATTATCTCCCAGGAGGGATGACCATGCTGCAATCTCTTTTCCTGCATTCTTCTCTTGGGATTTTGGGTACCTACAGACACACACCCAGTATGATTTTCAAGCCACCAGGTCTGAAACTCAAACTGCAATTAGCCATGTGAAAGTCCAGCACCTTAACCACTGCATCACCTGCTGGCCCGCAGCATTTATTCTCATTTTAAGCTGTTTCACCAGTGTCCCAAATAATAAAAGTATCTAAAGATGTGAAACTCTAGGCCAAGCAGAATGGGGAGGATGAAAGCAAGTATATTTTTCTGCCCTCGTGTGCCTTCTTTACTTTCTTGGAAAAGCACCTGTTTTCCTTTGCTTTTATGTTTCTTTCCTGTATAAATCATGACTTAATATAATGTTAAAACTACCATATTAAAACATATACATATTTTCCAAGTAAGAATACAGGATTGGGGCCAGCAGGTGGCAGGGTAGTTAATGTGCTGGACTCCCACATGACTGATTGCTGTTCGAGTCCTGGACCTGGTGCTTTTCTTTCTCATTTCTCTCTCTCTCTCTCTCTCTCTCTCTCTCTCTCTCTCTGTGTGTGTGTCTTTCTGGTAAGCAAGTTTGCCCTATATCAAATTAAATAATAATAATAAATTTAAAAAAAAGAATGCAGGTTAAATAAGACCAATAGGGCAGACAGTAATCCCCAAAATAGACACGTGGGATTGCATAAAGCTTAAAAGTTTCCCCACAGCAAAAGAAACAATAATTAGAGTGAAAAGACAACCCTTGGAATAGGAGAAAATACTTTCAAATTATTCTTCAGACAAGGATTGATATGCAGAATATATAGGGAACTCAAGAGGCTCACCCATTAAGAAAATAAATAATCCAATTTTTTTTGAGAGGTTTTCGCTATAGGGCGCATGCGCTCGCCAGAAAGACAGAGAATGAAAGAGAGATAGAAAGCAAGAAATCACCCCCCAGGGGGTATGGCCACGCCGCAATCCCTTCTCCTCCATTCTCCTCCCGGGATCTTGGGCACGCATGCACACGCGCCCGGCATGAGTTTAAGCTGCCGGTACAAGGACTCGAACCACGGTCCACTACGTGGGAGTCCAGTGACATAGCCATTACGCTAACTGCTGGTCCCATAGAAAATAAATAATCCAATTTTAAAATGGGCAAATGAATTGAATGAACAACTCTCCAAGGAAGACTTATAAATAGCCAAAAGGCTTATGAAAAAATGTTCAAAGTCTATTCTCATAAGGGAGAATTAAATTAAAACCACAAAGAAATATCATTTAACCTGTTAGTATGGCAAACATCAAAATAATTAACAGTGACAAGTGCTGGAAAAGCTATGGTGAAAAGGGAACCCTCTTACACTGTTAGTGGGAACACCAATTAATACAACTTCAATGTAAAACAATGTGGAGGATCCTTAAAAACCTACAAATACAACTACCATATGACTGAATAAACCCACTCCTTGATATTTATCCAAAGGATAGGAAAACAGTCTGAAAGACACTTGTACTACCATGTTAATTGCAGTATTACTCACAAATGCTAAGACATGTATTCAGCCTGTGTCCAAAAACTGATGCCTGAGTTGAAAAGCTGCGGCATATATATACTAAGGAATATTACTCAGCTACAGGAAGCAATGAGACCGTGTTGTCTGATTCAAAGTGGGAGAATATAGAAGACTTAGTGTTGAGCAATGTAAGCCAGACTTTGAAAGATACATACTGTATATCCATACTCAGTTTGTACTGGATGTCTGCATTCTACGACACAAATGGAAAGATCTGAAGATATGATAATTGAGAGGATGCGTGTGGATATTTACAGATACTAGAAACTAAGGGAGTGGGGTGAGTGGTAAAGTGTGGGGTGGTAGAGAGCAAGTGTGAGGTGCAAAGGGAAGAAACTTTTTTTTTCTTTTTATGCTTCAGTCTTGATTTTTTAAATTAACTAATTAATTTTATAATTAAAGTATGAGCTTATTTTGGTACAAAACTTTGTGAAATTCATACATAGTCATCCCATTACACGTATTTCTATGAGCTTTTTTTTTTCCTGAAACTTTTTTCAATTAATTAATTTACATTCATTCCCTAAGCATTGTCACAGTATACAAAATGTGATTTCCCATCCAGAATAAACTGCATAGTGGCTTAATCCTGCATGTTATCATCAATAATTTTCCATTTCTAATTTTATATGTATATATATGTATATATATATGTATATATTATATATATATATATATATATATACATATATATATATAATATATAGGTAATATATATTACCCCTATTTCTGACCCTCTGCCCTTTCCCCACCTCCTTCCACATTATCTCTGGTGTCTACAATTGTTTTCTATTCCTTTTCGCCCCACGTTTTATTGATAACACAATTTCTTATAAAATCTAACTACTTTCAACAGCAAGTTCAACTGGTAATTTCAAGAAAAGCATTTTTAACTTTAATACATCAAAGAAATGCTAAGGACTTTGCTTAAAACTTAAAGCCAGGAAAAAGGTTAGGATTCTGTTCAAATAGTAGGTACTTGAACTTATCAACAGTGCAAGACAGGAGAAAAATCCTTAAAAACAGAAAACAGAGCCCAGAAAAAAATCAGCAATGTTTTAGTCAAAAGTCATAAAATGCTATTTTACCAGTTCAGTCTCATGTACTTTGTCTTCTATTGTGGTTCGATCTTCCAGATTAAATTCTGAGGTATAATATTCAACTCCAGACTTAAGTTGGCCATTTTCTTACTTTTTGAACTCTTATTTCTGTGTGTCTGTATTTAATTTTCCTGATATAGCACTCCCTTGAGAACTTCTTGGAGATCTGGTCTGGTGTAAATTCTTCAGGTTTTGTTTATCTGAGAATGTTCTTGTCTTTTCTTCCCATATAAAGGTTAATCTTGCCAGGTACAGTATTCTTGGTTGAAATTGCTTTTCCCTTAACACTTTGCATATATTTTTCCATTCTTTCCTCGCTTACATTGTTTCCAATGAGAGGTCCACTGTTAGCCTGATGGGATATCTTTTGTAGGTAATTTGCCGTTTTTTTCTTGCCAATCTTAGTATCTAGTCTTTGTCTGTGGTTTTGGTCAATCTGGCTATAATGTGTCTTGGAGAAGATCTTCTTGGGTTGATTCTATTTGGGGTCCTTTGTATTTCTTGGCACTGGATCTTTGAGTTCCTCTCTAGGTTTGGAGAGTTTTCTTGCAGAATTTCATGGAATAGATCATCAATGCCCTCATAAGTCTCTTTGCCTTCTTGGATAACAATTATCCAGATGTTTGGACGTTTGATGGTATATAGTATTTCTCGTATATTATCCTCCTTTTTGGGGGAAATTTTCTCAGTATTTGTGGTGGATTTTTTCTAGGCCAGCAATTTTCCCTTCTACATCTGAGATTCTATTTTCTGTATGATCTAGTCTGCTTTTAATACTTTCGATGGAGATTTTGACTTCCTGTATTATGGCCTTCATCTCTAACAGGTCCATTTGATTCTTTTTTAAAGTGTGTAATTTCTCTTTTAGATCTTGCAAGAATTTCCTCACCTCTTGGAACTTGTCAGCTTCTTTCTCCTGCTTCTTCTGCAGTTCATTGTCTCTATTCTCTTCCATCTCTGTTAGCTTCATCGTTATGAATATTCTAAATTCTTAATCAGACAGCTCCATGATTTCCATTGAACTGTCTATGGATGAAGAGGAGTTATTCTTTTTCCTGGGAGGAGAATTATTTTCTTGCTTTTTCATATTTCTTGTGGTTCTGCAGTGATTTCTAGTCATCTGATGGATGGTGCATTTCTTCCTAATTCTTGAAGTTCAATCTGAGTGTTCAGGATCATGCAGAAGGAGATCTGGAATCTCTTTGCCATTCTGTTTTTATACCTTTGTAAAGCAGATTCAGTGGATATTGAGGAATATGTTAACCCTAATAGTATTTGAATATTTGGCTATGGTTCTCTTAGATCCGTCTAGAAAAAGAGAATGGAGATTGAGGAGCAGAGTGATGAGATAAAAGAAAAAGAAAAGGCAACAGAGAGAGACAGAGAAAAAAAGAAAACCAACCAAACAAAAACACAAAGAAACAGAGAAAAAGGAGGAAAAAACCATAAAAACAAACACAAATATTTTTTTTTAAAAAAAGCAAAAAAATAAAAAAAACACATGACACACAAGTGATGTGCAAAATCACTAGTTCTCAGGAGCCATGGAGGAGTCTTCTTCAGGAAGACACATTAAACAGACAAAAGAATGTAAAGTTCTCTCTCTCTCTCTCTATCTAATACACATCATGATAGCTACTTCATGTAAAATGTAAAATTAGTCTGAAAATTAAAAAAAAGGAAAAGAAGAATGTGGGGTGAGCCAGATGTAGTGCAGTGGTCAGGACAGTTGGATCTCACATGGCCGCCCTTACAGTTTGAGTTCTGGACCCAGTGACTGAGGAAACACACTGGCCTTGAGTGTGTATAAGCCTGTAATCCCAAAAGAAGACAGAGTTGAAGGAGGGATTGCAGTATGACTATTCCCCATGGGGATGCTTCCTGCCCCCCCTCCCCCAGTGAGCACATGTACCATCTGGCAAAATAAATAAATAAATAGAATATGGAGTATTAAAATGACTTGCTGGGATTAATTTTTCTCTTTAAGTAATTTTCAAACAATGACTCTTCTGGTAATAGAGTTTTTGTAGATGAATCACCTCAACATTTAATCTACTCTATAACTCTTGTTGGCTTATACAAATAGAACTCCATTAATATGCATCTCAAGTTTAATCATTTTCCTATTATATTCTTCTCTAAACTTTTGTCTCATTGAACAAAAAAAGAACCCCTAATTTTGCCAATTATTCACATATCTTTCCATAATTGTATTGTTTATGTCTTTATATCTTGCCTTGATAGTACAAATATCATGAAGATAGAATTAGCAACTTATATTTATTTACAACCCCTTTGATCCCTAGCATCACACTAGAGAAACGGCATATATTCAATAAATTTGACAATTTTTTAATCACTAAACTAGTCACTTGCATATATTGTAAGGATATGGAAATATCATAGAAGAAGGAAACTTAAAATTTTCTATTGTAGTCTCTTTATTCAAAGTAATCATTTATGAACAGCTAGAAATATTACTTTCAGATAGTTTTCTGTTAGAATGCTATTTTCCATTGAATTTATCATTTACCTTTTAAAAATGAGGTCTTTTAATAAGTAATCTTCAGTAGTTTACTGTTGGGGAAATTTTTAAATCATTTTTTGAAGTTAGTATACATTTTTGTAACTAATTTCTTACAAGAACTAAATAGTTTTATAACCATTCTTTACTTATATGGGAATATCCTCATAGTATAAGGCTTAAAAAAAATGAATATTTTTGTACACATACTATGGGTACTTATTTGCATAAATTTACTATAAAGAGAGAGGGGCCAGCCACACAGTACAGCAAGTAGCTTAAAAAACACATCAGGTGCATGCACATATGTCCAGCATCCTGAAAGGATGGAGAGTTATAGGAAGACATATTGCAGCAAGACCAGGCTCCACTGGGGAGTTCTCTCTATCTCTCTATCTCATGTGCATACATGTGTCCTCTGGTGTAAAAGAAAACAGATATGATACATGTGTCCTCTGGTGTAAAAGAAAACAGATATGATACATATATACAGAGATAAATGATAGAATAATATTGAGAAAAGTGCAATAACATCTTTTAAGCTGAAAGGTGGTCTAAATATAAAATAGGTTTTTTTGAACACTTTTTCTTTTCTTTTCTATTTTTTTTAATTCCTCTTCTTTATGATCTTTCTCCACTCTGGAACCTGAACTGATAAAAAGGAGCTACATTTGCTTTTTGGAATGGAATAGAGCTCCCCAGTGATACACAAGACTAGCTAAGTAGAGGATGGGTGATTACTAAGAGAATAGAACATGGAGTATTGAATATATTCAGTTTTTGGTCTAGGCTTAGGAGTTTTTAATTTTTTTTTAAATTTTATATTTCTTGACTAATTAGATTAGGTTTGTAGGGTGGAGTGGCCATCCCTGCTGGAGGATGATTTCTTACTCTCTATCTCTCTGTGTCTCTGGTGATTACATGTACCCTAGAGCAAAAGTCTTTAAAAAAAACCTTCCTACAAAGAAAAACCAAGGCTAAGAAGGCTGCATTTATGAATATTGGGTCATCAGAAAAGTCATGATGCATTTTGCATAGAAAATATATCATGACTTTTACACAACCCAATATTTAAAATAATTAATTATTAATTTGATCTCTTTTCTATTTATTTTATTTTATACTTTTTTTACACTTCATTATTGTACATCTTTGTGGTATATAATAAGCTTTTTCAAGCAGGTATGCAGTGAGTGATAATCAAATCACAGATATTACCATATATATCATTTATTTTTTGAGAGGTATTTGCTATGGGGTGTGTACGCTCACAAGAAAGACAGAGAGAGACAGAAAGCGAGAAATCACCCCCAGGGGACGTGGCCACATGACTATCCCTTCTGCTCCATTCTCCTCTTGGGATCTGGGGCATGCACACACACACACACGCACACAGCGTGAGTTTAAGTCACCAGGTCTGGGACTTGAACCGCGGTCGAAAACATGAGAGTTCAGCGACATAGCCATTACACCAACTGCTGGTCCCCATGTATATTATTTTCAATGGTTCATGAGAACCTTACATTATTGTGTCTATTAAGCCCTTTTTTCCTATGTTCCTCTCTTTCCTCCCCACCAATCATCCCCCTTCCGAATACTTTCTGGTATCTACATTTGTCTTCTCTAATATTATGTCTTTGATTCTTTCCGTTTCTATCATAGTGTACAGATACTTGGTATATCTTGAGCAGGGACATACAGTGTTTATTTTTCTTTCCATACCCTCACGTTTTCATTCCATTTCCCTTTTTAGCTTCTAGTATCCACTGCTAACACTCTCTACTTCTGTGCTTTTGGAGTTTTTATTTTTCACTAATGAGTGAGGATATAGAATACACCTATTAGTGGAATTACTGGTTCATAAAGTGGTTCTGTCTTTAGTTTTTTGAGAAACCACTGTATTTTTTTCCTTATGGCTGTAGTTACATTCCTACCAATGGGGCACAAGAGTACCCCTTACTCTATAATGTTGCCAACACTTGTCATTCTATTTTTTTTATAGCCATTCTGACTGGAGAGATACTACTTCGTAATAGTTTTAATTTGTGCTTCCCTGCTGATTAGAGATGGTGAGCATGTCTTCAAGTTCTTGTTGGCCAATTGTATGCCTTTGAATATTTTTCTGGACGTGTCGACATTGAAACTTGCAAAAGAAAACTAAATATAAAAAAGACCAAAGGTAATAAAAAAAAAGTTTGGGTAATTAAAAAAAAATGCAGAACTTTGGCTCTGCTTTAGTCAGCCTAAGTGAATTAGTTAGAAATTAATTTTTGCAAGCAAATTTTATCTATTGAAAACAGCTTCTCACTGATTTGTGAAATCATTTAAATATATTTAACTAGCATTAATTATACATTATGAAATATAAAAAATATAAATTCCTTATAAAATACACAAAACATATTTCAGCATCCCTTAGTTTATTTGATTTGATTTTTCCTCTGCTCCAGACATATCTTTTCAGCTAATGATGACATTGTGTGCACTGAGATACAGAGCACATATTTGGGAATAAGGGTGTTGGCTTCCTTATTTGTTTTGCTTTTTAATTTTCACTAGATACCATTCTATTGCAGTGAAGCAAAATCAATTTTCCCATATAATTCCTATACAGCAATATGTTTTATCATACCTTTAAAAATTCAACTTACAAACATTTAAAAATCTCTATATTCCTATAATATGAAGAAAATTAAATCTATATTTTAAAAAATCCTATATAGAAAACAGCAGTCTATCTGGTTTATTCAGGTAAGTTCCGCAGTACATTCAAGGAAATTATCATTCTTTAATGAATTCTATCAGCTATTAGAGGAAAAAACATATCCACATCATTTTAGAAGTTTTCTTATAACTTTAGATAGCATAAATGAGCATGAATAGTTTACAAAAAACTTATACTTTTTTTTTAAATTAAAATATATTAAAAACTTTTAAGCATGTTACAGTATTAATAAATTCTTAAAAATGCTAACATATATGGGAACCAGCAGTTAGCGTAATGGCTATGTCGCTGGACTCCCACGTGGTCGACCGCGGTTCGCGTCTCGGACCCGGTGGCTTACAACTCATGCCGGGCGCGTGTGCGTGCGTGCCCAAGATCCCGAGAGGAGAATGGAGGAGAAGGGATTGCGGCGTGACCATCCCTCCTGGGGGGTGATTTCTCGCTTTCTGTCTCTATGTCTCTCTCTGTCTGTCTGGCGAGCGCACGCGCCCTATAGCGAAAAACCTCTCAAAAAAAAAAAAAATGCTAACATATAAAATTAGTTTTTGCATATTTAGGAATCTATGTACATATATATATATATAGGCATATATATATGCATATATCCACTCATACATATATTATTTTTTTAGACAGAGTGTACATACACTTGCTATAGAGAGAGAGAAAGAAATACCCTTCAATGGAGCATGATCCTGTCATGATTCCTTTTTTCCATTTTTCCATCCTGATGGGATTTGGGGTATGCACACACATATGCCCGACATGTTTTTTACATTGCTAGGGCTGGGATTCAAAACCGTGGTTAGCCATGTGGAATCCAGCTATATTAACCACTAGACTACAAGACTGGCTCAGAATGGATATATTTTATTATAGATTTGATATTCTTGACTCTGTGTACAAATGTGTAAAATCTATAATAAATCTATTAATGGATATTATAGATATGCATAGGTGCACATAAATTATGTTTGTGTATACAAACACACACATACATACACATGTTATGACAAAACAAGTAAGTTCAAGGTATGTAAGGATTTGTTGATTATTAGAACACTGCTGAATGCAATCCACAATTTTTTTTTTTTTGGAGAGGTTTTTGCTATCGGGCATGTGTGCTCACCAAAAGGACAGAGAGACAGAGAGACAGAAAGCGAGAAATTACTCCCCATGGGGGATGGCCACGCCTCAATCCCTTCTCCTCCATTCTCCTCTTGGGATCTTGGGCACACACGCACACCTGCCTGGCTTGAGTTTAAGCCACCGGATCCGAGACTCAAATCACAGTCAACTACATGGGAGTCCAGTGACATAGCCAACTGCTGGTCCCACAATCCACAAATTTTAAACAGAAAAAGTACACGGTTATTACATTTAAGAAAGAATTTGATAAAATTCAAATCCATTATGTTAATACCACTAAAATGGTCATAGATATGTTTTTCCATAACTTAATAAAATGCACCAAAAAACCATAAAATGTATCATATGTGATATAGATACATTATATTATTATAGTGTAAAGCCCACTATAGTTTGTGTCTTTACTTCCATTGCTTCATCTAAAGTAGGGGATAATAACTATAGCTTATAGGAAAAGCTAACTATGTATTTATGTTGGTAAATAAAGTTTAATTGTAATGTGGCTGTATTATTTTGCTATGTATTTCTACAACTATTTTTTTCTATAACAACAAAGCTAAGCAGCTGCAACAGTCTGAATAGTCAAAAATCTGAAATATTTACTACACAAAAAGTTTGCCAACTTTTGATCTAAAGCAATGCTCTATGCATCTTCCAGAATCAGATGCAATAAAAGTTTCATCATAAGAATTTTTACTCAACACAACAGCAGATTTTCAAATTGATAGTAACAGATTGATTTTAAATGAAAACAAAACATGTTAATGTGTTTATGTGACTAACTTGCTTTCATGAAATCCTGAAAGCTGCCAACAATTTGCATTTTGCTTACAAATATTAATGCTAATTTCTTTCATTTATATGTTGCAAAGACATGTCACTGGAGTTCCACTATTCAATTACACTGTTTATTTAGAATTAAGGGGCTGATGTTTGAGATTTAGCTATTAGTGAACTGCAACTAATGTAATTTACATATGGTGGACAGGACCTAAAAAAAGTATTTCTACAAATTCTCAATAATGCTTCTTTAATGTTAAGGGACATGCCTTTCAAACAGGGCACAAAAGAAAAAAAGAAAATCTGACAATATAAACATTATTTGTCAAAGATATGCAAAGAGACTGAGATACACTAGCTGGTACTGACATCAAACAAATGATAAGTATACACCATAGAAAATAAAACACCATTGACATTACTCTAGATAATTATGCAAGATGAATTAAAAAACAGAATTAGTGATTTGGGAGGCAGTACTGAGACATTCCTGTGAAACACAGTTTAGAGTGGTGTGGCTAAATCATTAGAGCTCACCAAGCCGCAGTGATGCAGAGAGCACCACGCTGCTGTGCAAGACCGGGAGCCATGTGAGAAGGCTCTGGTTTCCTGTTTCGCAGCCCAGCAGACCTACCTGAATATACCAGATATGCCTGGATGTGCCCGTGAACCCAGCAGGTTACAGGGCGGGGGTAGGATGGTGGCAAGAAAAGATTAAGTCATAAAATGCGTTGGAAATTTTTCCATTTCCCCATTGTTTTTCCTGACATAGTTGTGTACGATCATTTTATTATGTTCATTAAATATTTAAAAATCACTCTATTGAAGATATTAGGCCAGACTGTTTCTGCATTTTCTAATTATTATCATTTAAGTTACTGGGCCACTGAGTATTGTAAGTTGATTTTTTTTTTTTTTTCAATAATGTGTGCCTTGGGGCACCTGTTGGCATGGTGGTTACAGTGTCTGGATCCCACACAGTGGACTGTGTGGTTTGAGTCACAGACCCAACAGCTTGAAAAACACAGCAGGTGCGTGTGCATATTTGCTCAAAATCCTGAAAGGAGAATAAAGGAGAAGGGATTGAGGCATAGCCACTGCCCCAAGATACTATAACACACTATCAATACCACTGTTAATGATTAAATTTTTTTCTTGGTAAGTTTTGTAAGAAATTTACCAATTTTCTTAATTGTTCAAATAATGAATTTTTATTTGGTGATTTCCTTCAATATTTTTGGCTATTATGAAAAAAAATTGTCAGACTGAGTGGATTATTATTGCAATTTGGATTCTTCCAGATTCTGTGAGGTTTCACTGGCCCTCCACCTTTGCTAATAGCTCCACCAGCCTCTTCACAACTCAGATAATTTGTAACAAATCCTATAATTTGTCTGCCTGAACAAGCACCATGTGTTTACCTCAGGGGACTTACTGCCCAAGTCTGCTCATTTATGAATGGCCTGAATTTGAGTTTCTCTGTGCTTCCTTGTAATCAGTGATCTCTGCTAAGACTTTTTTTTTTTTGGAGAGGTTTTTACTACAGGGCGTGTGCGCTTGCCAGACAGACAGAGAGAGAGATAGAAAGCGAGAAATCACCCCCCAGAGGGGATGGCCACGCCGCAATCCCTTCTCCTCCATCCTCCTCTCAGGATCTTGGGCACGCACACACACGTGCCTGGCGTGAGTTTTAAGCCACCGGGTCTGGGACGCGAACCGCGGACGACTACGTGGGAGTCCAGCGACATAGCCATTACACTAACTGCTGGTCCCTCTGCTAAGACTTTTATCTAGACTTTTTTTTTTTTTTTTTTTTTTTTTAATGTTTCCATGGAAGTAAAGATCTTACAAATCCTTTACCTCATTATTAGAAGTAACTCTCTACAGGGAATTTTTAACTTTTCTAAACCATTTTTTTTATTTTTACATTTTATCTGATAAATCTATGTTCTTTTAGGATCTTACAACTATTAAATTTTTCAACAATTACAAAAAAATGATCCTTAAATATGCATTTAAGATACTTGTCCTTCTACTTACTCTTTAAAAATATGAATCTGGGACTCAACTGTGTAAAAAAAAAAATATATATATATATATATATATGTCTGGAACTCAATCATGTCCTGGTGATTAAGGCAGCTGCATCTTACTACCCAATACACGTTTGAGTCCTGGACCTGGCAGCTTGAAAAGCATGTGGGGCATTTGTGTGTGCATGCCTCAAATCCTGACAGAGTAGGGAATAGAGTAGGGAATAGTGGAGAAGGGCTTATGATGTGACCATTTGCATATGGGTTACTTTCTTGCTTTTCTCTCTATGTCTTTTTCATCTCCCTCTGATGAGGGCATGCACTCTTTGACAAATTAAAAAAACAATATATATATATAAAATCAGTCTTATTTGCTTTCTTTAATAGTAAAGTAATAATTGTGCTTGCTTGTGGTATTCTTTTTTTTTTCAGTGTCCATTGAGAAAATTCTAGGCATTTTCTTTGATTTTTATTTCTCTTTGAAAAGTAAATAAATTACCTTTATTGTAGAGTAATTACAAAGTTAATTTATACTGAGGAGGAAGCCATTTTTTTTCCACTGTATTGAACTATATTGCAACAGACGGCTAAGAAACCAAGCACTACTCAGAGAGTAGGAGAACTCAAATTTATTATGCTGGTGGAGCCAGAGGAGTTCAGATCCCAAACATCTGGGCCCCTAGCAGTAGAGGGGTAAGAGGTTGTACATGTACTAGGTTGAAGGAGGATAGGTACATGGGTTTAGAGTGATGGGGGTTGCAAGGGAGGAAACTCTGCAAAAGGTTGTTAGACAACTTGTTTTCTTAGTTTCGGAAACTTTCTTTAGTTCATATCATCATATCCTGTAGAGACCAGGAATTTGCCCTGCAAGCACCTTACAGAAGCAGAATAGCATTTGGTTAGGAGGGACACAGAGCTAGAATCCTGTTCCGCAAGCAGCTTTCTAACAATAAAGTAGTGTCTAGTTAGATAGCCAAGCAGGTTCCATATCATTATAACCAAACTGATGAATGCAATGAAATACAATGTGATTTTGTAATCTAGTCAAAGTGTATAAACATACCTGAAAGTTTTTGAACATCTGTTTCCTAGAATTGTTGTTTTAGATAATATTCTGTAGGATTTCTACATATTTAATAAATACAAATACTTTAATAAAAAGAACACAAAATCAGTAATGTAAAGGTATCAGTAGCAGACAGTGGTGTCTTGGTTAAGGCAGTTGGATTCCACATGGCCAACTGTGCAGTTCAAGTTTTGGACGTAGTTGCTTGAAAAACATGCCAATGTGAGTGTGTGTGCCCAAAGTCTCAAAAGAAGGGAGAAATGGAGGAAAAAGGATTGCAGTATTACCATTCTCATGGGGGCGGGTTACTTTCTCACTTTCTCTCTGTATTCTTGGCAAGTACACAAGGCTTCTGGAAAAATTTTTAAGAAATTTATTTATTTATATATTTTAAATCATTATTTATTTTATTTTATTTATTATTATTATTTTTAAATTTGATCAGAGAGAAAGAGAGTGAAAAAGTAAGCCACCAGGTCTGGGACTCGAACCGTGATCAGTCAAGTGAGAGTCCATTATCTCAACTACCATGCCACCTGCCAGCCCCCAAAAATTTATATTTAAATAGCCTTTGGCTTCAAATGAATTTCTACATAGTTACATGAAAATGATGCTCATATTAATATCTATCTTCTATGCTGAAAGAAATAAATGAGATAATGAATGCAAAAGTTGTCTTACAAACAGAAGAACACTATGTAGTTGATTCTGTTACTTTTTAGCACATTGCACTGCCAGATTGGATCCAGTGGCTGAGTAAAACAAAGCAAAGCAAAGCAAAACAAAGCAAAACAAGAAACTTGCAGTTAAATGTCTATCACCTGAAGGTGAACCATAAAAGAGCTGAATGTTACTTGTTGAGGGCCAGCTGGCAGAAAGCCTGTGTTGAGTTAGTGTTTCAATTCCATTATGGGCCTTTAAAGAACACACACATCCACACACACCCGCACACCTAAGCCTTACTTTGTAAATTCTAATACGCCAATTGCAGCCTTGGCACAATCACGAAGTAGAGCTGCTATCAAAAGGTCACTTTTACTCATTCCTTTAGAGCCATTAAAGAATAAGCATCAATTACAGATCTTGCCTTCACTATTAGAAAGGTCAAAAGTTGTAAAAAGGCATACCTTTAACTTAAAAATGTGATTTTGCTTCCTGAAAACTAAAGCCTTATGTTCATCTGAAAAAGATAACAATATTTTCCTCAAAGGGCAAGAACAACAAAAGTGACAATTTTTTTTTATAATTTCATGCTTTTTAGCTGATATATGAAATAGCTGTGAATTGGGGGGGAGTGTTAAACAAAGAGAACAAAAAAATTTTAAGAGAACTATGTTATGTCAATGATAAAGATGATGCATGTTTATTGTAAAGAATAGAAAAAATATAAACCAATTGCTCTGTTTTCAAGATATTATTATTTTTTTTTTTAGAGTTTTTTTGTTATAGGGCGCATGTGCTCGCCAGAAAGACAGAGAGAGAAAGAGAGACAGAAAGCGAGAAATCACCCCCCCAGGGGGGGATGGCCACACCACAATCCCTTCTCCTCCATTCTCCTCTCGAGATTGTGGGCACGCATGCACACACACCCAGAGTGAGTTTAACTCACCAGGTCCAGGACTTGAACGACAGTTGACCACATGGGAGTTCAGCAACACAGCCATTATGCTAACTGCTGGTCCCTCAAGATATTCTTTTAAATTCAAATGTTTAGATATATTCACTTTCAGATTGTCATTGGAGAACATCACAGACTAAAATTATATTGTATTTGGAATGATTTACTACAGGAAGTTTGCACCTTAGAACATTAGAAGGGAAGTAATTACAACTTATATCTTTTTGGGAGAGAGATTTTTTTATATAGGGCATGTGCACTCACCAGGGAGACAGAGAAAGACTGAGAGACAGAAAGCAAGAAATCCTCCCCTATGGAGGGGATGGCAATGAAGCAATCCCTTCTCCTCCATTCTCTTCTCAGGATTTTGGACATACATACACACACACCCAGCGTTGAGTTTTAAGCCACCAGGTTTGGAATTCGAAGGGAGTCCAGTGCCGTAACCCACTACACCACCTGTTGGCCCCAGTACTTACAACTCTTAATTCAAAACATCTGAAGAACAGGGACATCATGAATGTAATTGGCTTGTCTCCCTTGGAGAATACTTAAAAGCATAGCAAATTCCCAGATGTAGAATGAAAGAAGAGATTCTAGTCATTTCCAACGTACTTCCCAGTCATATCTGAAACTAGCATCTTGATGCTAAAGTAGCCATGACTTATGGCAAAGGTACTCAAAGACAGTCCATGTGATGAAGACTTTTGCCGGCTGTATATTTTGCTGCGTTGCTAAACAGAAATCCCCATGACTGGCTGATTTATAAAAACTAGATGTTTATTTGGCTCATGATGTTAGTAGCTGGAGAGCCCAAGAGCTTGAAGATAGCTGGCATGTGACCAACCTTTGGTTCTAGAGCAAACATGAGCAACAGAAGAGGGAAAGTTAGTGGGCTTGTGCAAACAAAGAGAGAGAAATCTGAGGGTAGTTCCTGCATTTATAACAGCCTACTTTCATGCAGACTCACCTCTTCCCAGAAAAAGAACTCACTCCCTCTCAGGGAACAGCATTAATACATTCATGAGGGCAATGCCCCCATGAGCCAAACACCACTCACTAGGCTTCCCTTTTCAAAGTCTCACACCTCCTAACACGACTACACTGGCCACCAAGCCTCCAGAACACAAAATGTTGAGGACGAACCACAATCCAAAAATAGCACTAGCAAACTAAGCATCTGGTCCAACTATTGATCAACTTACTCCATTCCATTTCCAGACGTCCTTGGAACTTGTGTCAGTAAAGCAAAGATATTATCATAATAGGCTACTGTTAGAAGACACCAGGAAAGCAAACTTCTAAGCACAGAAGGGGATTTCTCTGATGCTAGATTTCCTGTGCATCTACTCTTTCTCTGTCAGAGCCAGTCAGGACAATAATTCCTGCAAATAGTATCAAAGAAAATAAAGACTTAGTCCATTTCACTTTTGTGACTAAAGATTTACTCAGGAATAAGCAAATATTTGCTAAGGAATGAGCTCTAATGGGGCTATACTAAATCGCTTGTAGAAAAAGACGTGTTTCCTTCTACAAGAATAAGTAAATAAAGAGTAATCCCTGGATATATTGAACATATAGCTGTATCAATGAATTTGGGGGGCCAGCTGCTGGTATGGTGGTTGGGACACCTGTATCCCATGTGACCAACTGCGTTGTTTGAGTAGTGGGCTCAGTAGCTTAAAAAAAAAAAAAAAAAAAAAAAAAAAAAAAAAAAAAAAAAAAAAAAAACATGCTCTGAGTGTGTGTATTTGTGCACCAGATTCCTTAGAGGAGAGTGGAGGAGAATGGATTGTGGAATGGCCATTCCTCCAGGGTGTGATTTCTCACTTTCCTTCCTTTTTATTCTCTCTCTCTCTGGGAGAGTGCATATTACCCTATGGCTAACTAGAAAAAGAAGAAGAAAAAATCTTAGAAAACAGAACCAGTGTTCTCCTACAAACAGCCTGAAAAATGAACACACAAACACTGTACACGGCCATGTGTATATACATGCACATATGTACACAATAAAAGAGCCCTAAGGCTAGCCAAGTGGCAGTGTGATTAAGGTGGTTGGGTCCCACATGCAGACTGCAGGATTTGAAACCTGGCCCCAGCAGCTTGAGAAATAGCCAGACACGTGTGTGTTTGTGCCCAAAACCCCGAGAGTCTATAGAATGTAGAAGGGATTGCAGTGTAGCCATCTTCTCTGTGGGGTGATTTCTCACTTTTTCTATCTCCTTTTGTGTTTTCCTCTGGCCAGTGCATGCACCCTATAGCACACTTTTAAAAGAAAGAAAAAGAAAATGAAAAAGATTTATACGATCTGAAGAGAAACCAGAGTATTTCTTTGATTTAAGTTAAAACTGGTTTTCTTAATAGTAACGAGTGAACTCACCATTGAAAGTAGTTAACTTATGTAAGAAATTGTGTGATCAATACAATGTGGGTGGGAAAGGAATGGAAGACAATTGTAGACACTAGAGATAGTGTGAGAAGGGGGTGGGAAAGGACAGAGGGTCAGAAAGGGGTAAAAATAATTCTAGGAACTACAAATGGAAATTTTTTATAATAATATGCATGATTAAGTCACTATGCAGTATATTCTGGATGGGAAATCACATTTTGTATGCTGTGATGATGCTTAGGGAAGGAATGTAAATTAAGTTACAAAAAAAAAGTTTCAGAAAAAAAATATCTATTCAATGACTGTAGTAAGATATATAGCCCCAGCTAGGTGCTACTTTATAGGATCCCTAAAGTTAGACTTGTGTTCATGGAAATGTATATATCAGCTGTGTTTGCTATGAAAATATTTAGATTAATTAAGGTCTTTAGTAATTCAATAAAATGTGGGGGGAAAACAGTATAGAAAGCAAACATAGATACCAGAGACAGTGTGGGAGGAGAGTGGGAGATGGCAGAGGGTAAGAGATAGGGAATCAAGGATGGGGGGAAATAAAGCAAAGCATACAGAAAACAAGAAATGGAAAATTATTTGCTGACAATAACATGTTTGTTGATGTGCTTGATTGAGACAATATACAGTGTACTCAGGATGGAAAATCTCATTTTGTATGCTGTAATGATGTACAGTGAATGGATGCAAATAAATAAATTTAAATAAAATAATAAAAAAAGAAAGCAAAAAAGAGAAAGAAAAAAGAAAAAGGAAAAGAAAAAGGAAAAAGAAAAAAGAAAGCAACCCTCTACTTGGTATTCTAAATGAGATATGAGAGATTAGTGCACTTCCACCAATAGCATACTTTTATTAAAAATGTATTATTTGCCAGGTAATTTAACTATTCTCAAATGGTGTATTTTTGAGGCTTTAAAAAACCCTTTGAAACATATTTTTCTAAATCATGCCTAATTTAGGAAAAAAAAAGGAACTTGGTTGGGGAAATGATGTTGGAAAGGAGAAGCAAGTACATGAAAATAATCATTTTTTACATAGAAAATGTCAGTTTATTCTATAAACAACAGAAAATATCCAAAAAACATACATGTTTTATAAATTAATTGAGTTGGAATTGACATTTTGATTATATTAATTCTTCTAATTCATGAGCATGGAACGTCTTTCCACTTCTGTGTGTCATTTTGAATTTCCGCTTTTAGTTTTTGATAGTTTTCTTTGGAGAGACCTTTCATGTCTTCAGTGCGGTTTTCTTCCTATGTATGTATGTATGTATGTATTTATTTATTTTTGGTTATTATAAATGTGATTGCTTCCTTCAGTCTACCTCAGTGTATTCATTGTTCTTGTAGATTGTTCATCTGTTCACTGTTGGTGTGTGCTACAGATTTTTGTATGTTGATTTTGTATCTTGCCACTCTACTGTATTCATTTATCTTCACTTCTGGGAGCTTTTTTGTGGATTCTTTTTGTTTTTGTTTAGGTTTCTGATATAGGGCAGAACCTCTCTCAGATTGTCTGAGAGACAGAGAGAAGGAAAGTGAGATATCACTCCCCAGGGTGATGGCCATGCAGCAATCTCCTCCATTCTCCTCTCAGGAGTTTGGGATTTTCAAGCCACCAGATCAGAGACTCAAACTGTGGTTGACCATATGGGAGTCCAGCACCTTAACTACCACATCACCTGCTGATGTGCTTTTCTTTTCTTTTTTTCTTTTCTTTTCTTCTTTTTTCTTTTCTCTTTTCTTTTATTTATTTATTTATTTATTTATTTATTTATTTATTTATTTATTTGCATTCATTCTCTGAACATCATTACAGCATACAAAATGAGATTTTCCATCCAAATTACGCTATATATTGTCTCAATCAAGCACATCAACAAACATGTTATTGTCAGCAAATGATCTTCCATTTCTTGTCTTCTGTATGTTTTGCTTTTTTCCCCCCATCCTAGATTCTCTATCTCTTACCCTCTGCCATCTCCCACTCTCCTCCCACAGTCTCTGGTGTCTATGTTTGTTTTCTATACTGTTTTCTCTTCACATTTTATTGTAACGCCAAAGACCCTAATCAATCCAAATACCCTCATAGCAAACACAGGTGATACCCACATTTCCATGAACACAAGTCTTACTTTACGCATCCTATAACATAGCACCTAGCTGTGGCTACATATCCTACTGCAGTCATTGAATATATATATATTTTTTTTTCTGAAACTTTTTTTTTTGTAACTCAATTTACATTCCTTCCCTAAGCTTCATCACAGCATACAAAATGCAATCTCCCATCCAGTACACACTGCATAGTGATACAATCATGCACATTACAAAAAATTTTCCATTACTAGTTCCTAGAATTA
This sequence comes from Tupaia tana, assembly GCA_026018925.1. Classification (NCBI taxonomy): domain Eukaryota; kingdom Metazoa; phylum Chordata; class Mammalia; order Scandentia; family Tupaiidae; genus Tupaia; species Tupaia tana. The sequence goes on along the minus strand of JAKSZU010000003.1, from coordinate 157,730,534 downwards.
CTTCGACCCCTCTTTCTGACCCTCTGGCCCTTCCCACCCTCCTCTCACACCACCTCCGGTGTCTACAATTGTCCTTCATTCCCTTCCCACCCACGTTGCATTGATCACACAATTTCCTACATAATCTAACTACTTTCAATGGTGAGTTCACTCATTACTACTAAGAAAACCAGTTTTAACTTAACTCAAAGAAATGCCAAGGAACTTTGCTTAAAGCCAGGAAACAAGTTAGGATTCTGTTCAAATGGAAGGTGCATGAACCTATCAGTCTCATGTACTTTTATCTTCTGTTCTGGTTCAATTTTCCTGATTAAATTCTGGGATATAATATTCAACTCCAGACTTGTCCCTCTGATTAAGTTGGCCACTTTCATAGTTTTTTGACTCTTATTTCCGTGTGTCTGTGTTTAATTTTCTTGATACAGCACACCCTTGAGAACTTCTTGGAGATCTGGTCTGGTGCTGGTAAATTCTTTCAGGTTTTGTTTATCTGAGAATGTTCTTGTCTTTTCTTCCCACCTGAAAGATAATCTTGCTGGGTACAGTATTCTTGGCTGAAATTGCTTCTCTCGTAACACTTTGAATATATTTTCCCATTCTCTCCTCGCTCGCATTGTTTCCGATGAGAGATCTGCTGTTAGCCTGATGGGATGTCCTTTGTAGGTAACTTGATGTTTCTCTCTTGCCAATCTTAGTATCTTGTCTTTGTCTGCGGTTTTGGTCAACCTGGCTATAATGTGTCTTGGAGAAGATCTTCTTGGGTTGATTCTATTTGGGGTCCTTTGTATTTCCTGGGACTGGATCTTCGAATGCCTCTCTAGGTTTGGAAAGTTTTCTTGCAGGATTTCATGGAATAGATTATCAATGCCCTTATGGGCCTCTTCACCTTCTGGAATGCCAATTATCCGGATATTTGGACGTTTGATGGTATCCAGTACTTCTCGCATATCATTCTCAAATTTTTGAGCCATTTTCTCAGTCTTCGTGGTGGACTTTTCTAAGCCAGCCATTTTCTCTTCTACATCTGAGATTCTATTTTCTGAATGATCTAGTCTGCTTTTAATACTTTCAAGGGAGATTTTGACTTCTTGTATTATAGACTTCATCTCTAGCAGTTCCGTTTGAGTCTTTTGTAAAGTGTGTAATTCCTCTTTTAGATCTTGCAAGAATTTCCTCATCTCCTGGAACTCGGCAACTTCTTTCTCCTTTCTCTTTAGCAGTTCATTATCTCTCTTTTCTTCCATCTCTGTTAGCTTCGACATTACGAATGTTCTAAATTCCTTGTCAGACATTTCCATGACTTTCACCGAACTGCTTGTGGATGAAGGAGAGTTACTCTTTTCCATTGGAGGAGAGGTATTTTCTCGTTTTCCCATATTTCTCGTGATCCGACGGTGATTTCTTGTCATCTGATGAATGGCGTGTTTCTTTCAAATTCTTGAAGTTAAGCCTCAATGTTCAGGAGCAAGCAGACAGAGGTGTTCTAGAATCTGATTGCCGTTCTGTTGTGATCGCACACTAGCTTTGCTTGCTGGAGGCTGAATTATGAGTAGAAAATCTTCATTTCTCCTTTGCCCTGAAATATCTAGTTCCCAGTCTCCATGTGGAATCTTCCCAGAGAATGGCTCACCTCTCCTGCCACACTAGCTTTGCTTGCTGGAGGCTGAATTATGAGTAGAAAATCTTCATTTCTCCTTTGCCCTGAAATATCTAGTTCCCAGTCTCCATGTGGAATCTTCCCAGAGAATGGCTCACCTCTCCTGCCTCTCCTGCCTCTCCTGCCACACTAGCTTTGCTTGCTGGAGGCTGAATTATGAGTAGAAAATCTTCATTTCTCCTTTGCCCTGAAATATCTAGTTCCCAGTCTCCATGTGGAATCTTCCCCTCTTTTCTTTTTTTTTAAATGTATATAATAATGTCATCTATAACTAGAGATAATTTCACTTCATCTTTTCCTATTTCAATGCCTTTTATTTTATTCCCTTATCTGATTGCACTGGCTAGGACTTCCAGTCCTATGCTGAAAAGGAGTGGAAAAAGTGGGCAGCCTTACCTTGTTCCAGTTATTAGTGGAGAAGCTTTTAGCTTTTCCCCATTCAGTATTATGTTAGCTACAGGCTTGCCATATATAGCTTTTATTGTATCAAGGAATGTCCCTTTGATGCTAATTTTGCTGAAAGTCTTAATGATGAAAGGATTTGTATTTTATCAAATGTTTTTTATGCATCAATTGATACCATCATATTGTTTTTATTTTTTCTTCTGTTAATGTGTTTATTTCATTTATTGTTTTGCACACGTTGAACCACTCTTGCACCCATGGAACAGTGCCATCTGGTCATGGTGTATGATCTCTTCAATGTATTATTGAATCTGATTTGCTAGTTCTGGTTAAGTATTGGGACCAGCAGTTGACATAATGGCTATGTCGCTAGACTGTATTTAGTCAACTGTGGTTTGAGTCCCGGACCTCGTGGCTTAAACTCACACCGGGTGCTTGTGTGTGTGCGCACGCGCCCAAGATACTGAGAGGAGAATGGAGGAGAAAGGATTGCGGTGAGGCCATTTCCCTGGGGGTGGTGGTGGGGATGGGGGTGGGGGTAGGGGTGGGAGGGGGGTGGGGGTAGTGATTTCTCTCTTTCTGTCTCTCTGCCTCCCTCTGTCTTTTTGGCGAGCACATGCACCCTATAGAAAAAAAAATTAAAAAGAATTTTTGCAACTGTATTCATCAGGCATATTGATGTGTAGTTTCTTTTTTTTATGTCTTTGTCTATTTTGAGGATCAGGGTGATAGAAGCTTCATAGAATGTATTTGGGAGAGTCTCTTCGTTTTGGATCGTTAGAAATAGTTTGAGTAGAATTAGGGATAGTTATTCTATAAAGGTTTTGTAGAGTTCAGAAGTGAAGCCATCAGGACCTGGGTTTTTGTTTTTTGGGAGACTATTTATTACTGATTTGATCTCATGACATATTATCGGTCTATTCAGGCTTTCTATGTTTTTCTGATTCTTGGCAGATTATGTGTCCAAAAATTTGTCATTCTCATCTAGGTTTTCTATTTTGTTGGTGAATATTTGCATATAGTATTTTGTCATAACTTCTGTATTTCTGTTGTGCCTGTTGTAATATTGCCTGTTTCATTGCTTATTTCATTTATCTGCTTTTCACTGTTCTTGAATATTCTCACTAACAGTGTGTCAATTTTGTTTATCTTCTCAAAGAACCAGTTTTTGGTTTTACTTATTTTCTCTATTGTTCTTTTTTTCTGCATTTAATTTATTTCTCCTATAATTTTTATTAATTCTTTTTCTCCTGGTATTTGTTGTTGTTGTTGATATTGTTTCTCAAGTTACCTGAGGAACTTGAGGATATATATATATTTAGGTTTTCTGGTTGACACTTTTCCATGTTTTTCTTGTCAACACTAATTTTTATGAACTTCTATTTTATGCTGCTTTTTGCTGTGTCCCTTAGGCTATATAAACTCATGTGCTAGTTATCATTGGTTTTGATGAATTTTTTTTTTATTTCAATCTTAATTTTTTCAGTGGTTGTGAAATCATTTGGGAGCAGTAACTTTAGTTTCTATGTGTTTGCGTATTTTTCAAGGTTCTTTCTACAGTTAATTTTGAGTTTAATTCTACTGTGGCAAACAAAATGCTGGATATAGTTTCTATACCTTTGAACTTGTAAAGTCTTTTTCTATGCCCTATCATGTGGTCGATCTTTGACAATATTCCGTGTGGGGGTGAGAAAAATGTGTATTTTGTGTTTCTTTGGTGAAAAGTTCTATAGAGTCCATCTGGTCGACTTGATTTATGGTATCATTTAGCCCCTGCATCTCTTTTTTCATTTTTTTGCCTAGATTTTATATCCAGAGGAGACAGCTGGATATTGAGATCCCCAATGATTTGTGTGTTGTAGTCCAGCTCTCCCTTTAGTAGACTTTCTTTTAAATATTTGGCTACTCCATTGTTGGGTACATAGATATTTATAAATGGTATATCTTCTTGGTGAATAAATTCTTGTGGTACTACATACTGGGGTTTTTGTGGTCTTTTCTTACATTTTTTTCTTAAAGTTTATTTTGTCTGATATTAGCATCATAACTCCAGCATTCTATAAAATTTCTATCTGCATAGAACATCCTTTTCTAGCCTTTCACTTTTAGTCATTGTATGTCTTTATCAGTGAGATGTGTTTTTTGCAAGCAGCACATAGAGGGATCCTATTTTTTATCCATTCATCCAGTCTATGTCTTTTAATTGGAGAATTTAATATAATTACATTCAATGTCTTTATCAATAACTGCAGATTTATCCATGCAACTTTTTTAGCCATTTTCTTGGCTGTTTTTTGTTCTTATTTCTACTTGTCTTTGTGGAGTTTTCCTGAGATAGCACTCCTTTTAGTACTTCTTGAATAGCTGCTCTAGTATAGCTAAATATCCTTTAGTTTTCATTTGTCCAATAATGATGTTATTTTTTTCCTCCCACTTGACAGATAATCTTGCTAAGTATAGTATTCTTGGTTAAATAGTTTTTCTTTAACATTTTTTTATATGTTTCCCTTTCTTTCCTTGTTTGTTTTGTTTTAATTTAGAAATCTGATTTTAGCCTAATAGAATAGCCTTTGTAAGTAACTTGACATTGCTCTGTTGCTGTTCTTAGAACATTATTTAGGTCTTTGATTTTTGCCTGTCTGTCTATGATGTGCTATGGAGAGTATCTCCTTACATTGATTCAACTTGGTGTTCTTTGTATTCCCTAAACCTGGATGTCTGAATATTTCTGTAGGTTTGGAAAATTTTCTGCATGTATTTCATGAAATAGGTTTCCTATGACTTTATGAGATTCTTCACCTTCTGGAATACCTGTTATTCAGCTATTTGGGCACTTAATGGTGCCTAGAATTTCCCATATTTTGACCACATTTTTACTGGTTATTTTTCCATTCTTCTTGATTTCTTGGACTAAGTCAGAGATTTTTTTCTTCAAGGTCAGAAATTCTTTCTTCTGTTTGGTCTAGTCTGCTATTAATACTTTCAAGAAAGGTTTTGATTTCCTGCATTGTGTTTTTTTCCAGAAGTTCTGTTTGATTATTTTTTAGGGTTATCTATCTCTTTATGGATTTCCTCCTTTAAAACATGAAAAGATTTTTTCTTCTCTCCTGGAATTGGTTGTCTATTTTCTCTTTTATTTCACTGAATTTAGTTACAACAAATATTCTAAATTTTTTTTCTGATATTTTGGAGATTTCTTGTATTTCACTTATTGTTTCCTTTGAGGGGAGCATTTCCTAATTTCCTCTTATTTCTTGAGACTTTCCTGTAATTTTTAGTTGTCTGGTGAGGTATTCACTTCTTGCTACTTCTTTGAAGTAGATTTCTATTTCTGCGTGCACCTGTGCATGTCTTTGATCTGAATTAGTTGCATATGGTTTCTCTTTTCTATTGTGGGTGGCAGTGTGGTATCCAAATTAGCAGTTTTGGGTTTATATTTACAGAGAGGGGTTTCACTGTGGGAGAGCACTCCTCCAGAGACTCAGTGTTCAGATGTTTGCCTCTTATATACCAAGACTTATCTGATTACTTTGTGGCATGGAACTGAGCTGGGAGGTGAAAATGTAGAGGTGATATCCAAAACAGTCCCACCTCTCAGACCCCAGACTGAGCAGGTGGCTTGGGTGAAGAGATGGCTCCACTCTTGGTTTATTTTATTTAAGAAAGTGTGCCTTATCACAATTCTAATTAGAGCAATAAGAGGAAATAAAATACAAAAAATAATCAATTAAAGGTCAATATTAAGCAAAATTAGGGACCAGCGGTTGGCATAATGGTTATGTTGCTGGACTCCCATGTAGTCGACCACAGTTCAAGTCCCGGACCTGGTGGCTTAAACTCATGCCAGATATGTGTGTGTGCATGCCAAGATCCCGAGAGGGGAATGGAGGAGAAGGGATTGCAACATTGCCATCCCCTCTAGGGGCTGATTTCTCGCTTTTTGTCTCTCTGCCTCCCTCTGTCTTTCTGGGAAGTGCACACGCCCTATAGGGAAAAAAAAAAAAAAAAAACCTAAGAAAACTTGTATTAAACATTTTACCTGCCATTTTAGAATTTTTTGAAAGCAAAATAATACATGCAAAATGGGATATACTACAAATACTGTTTTAAGACATATGTTTTTAATCCTATTAAGAATTGTTGGGGCCAGCAGGTGACATGTTAGTTAAGGGTGCTGGGCTCCCACATGGTTGACTGAGGTTTGAGTCCCAGTCCTGGCGGCTTGCTTTCTCACTTTCTCTCTCAATCTACCCCTCTCTGCTCAAACTAAAATAAATAAAGTTAAACAATAGTATTACTAATTGCTTTCCACACACCTATTTTCTGTGTATTTGACTATTTTTAGTGGCTGATCATTATTTTATTAGTCATTTGTATTTATTCTTTATTATTGAAAATGCATTTACAGGTTTTCAATATTACATGAAACATACTTTTTTTTTAATCTATTTCTACCTTTTCCTCAGTGTATCCTCAGAAATTAGTGACAGGTATGGAATCATCAAATCCAATGGTATGCAAAACTTTAGGGACTTAGGGGCCATACTCAGAATATCCTGTAACTTCTTGTACCTGCTTATTCATTCAGATTCAATGAGGGCCCTATTAGTATTATGATTTATATCCCCTTGGCATGGTCAGTTTTAAATTCACAAAATCAGGGGTTTAGATATCTTAATTTCAGAATAAAGTTTTTCCAGACTTCTTCTGAACAATACTGTATTGGAAGAAAACTAAATGAAACACATGTAATTTTCAGTCCAATGGTTACAGAAGCTAGATCTCACTTGGCTTATCACAGTTAAAATCCCTGTTCTTGTGGTGTAGCAATAATATGCTGCTAAGAGAAGCCAAATTCCATATCTTGATCATGACTCAAATTTCCAGCTTGATTAGCTGAAACATTCTGTGCACTGCACAATTGCCCAATATATAATAGGCAGAAATTCTGGAAGAAGGGGATTGTGGCCTGACCAGACCCTGCTTCCCATTCTACTGTGCGCATATGTATGCACTTTATTATGAACTGAAAAAAAATAATTCAGTGATGGGTAACTAAGGCCGTCTTGAATAGAAGCAAAGGCAGAATTCATTCTGAAATTATTTCAGAAAAAGGGATATGCATAAAGGCTCTGGGATAAAAAAGAATGGAGAAATCTAGGAGCAGAAAGGAGCTCTGGTTTATTAATGAGTAAAGATAAGAATAATTGCACTGGGACCAGCAGGTGGTATGGTGGTTAAGGTGAGTGAATTCCCACGTGGCTAACCACAGTTCTAGTCCAGGACTCAGTGGCTTGTAAATCAAGCTGGGCACATGTGCACATGTGCCCAAAATCCTGAGAAAAGAATAGAGGAAAAGGGATTGTGGTGTGGCCATCCCTCCTGAAGAATGATTTCTTACTTTTCTTCTCTTTCTCTCTCTCTGTTTTTCTTCTTTCTGGTGAGCACACACCCTATGGCAAAAAACTGAAAGAAGAAAAAAGTAGTAGATAAAGTCATGTAGGCCTAAGAGGTCTACAGCATAATGAGTCTTAATAAGAAGAAGGTAACAGCAAAATAGATGGAGACTAGGAGCCATCAAGGTAGAAGGACAACTAAGTGAATTTAAAAATCCAGAAACTACTATTAATACATGAAAGCAGTAAAGTAAAAAAGTGATGGGGTTGGGGAGCAGCAGGGAAAAATGGTTTTCTCTAATAAGGGGAAAAGAGAGAAATTGGGAGCACAAGGGTAGAAGCTGACCCTCCTATAGCCAGAAAATATATGGCCAGTATGTCTTTTTAAGTAAGAGCGAACACTGGGCACAAACACACAGGGGTAGGTACACACATGTATGTGCCTATGAACACTCTAATGTGCTATGCTAGTTAACGAAAGATTCAAAAGAAGACTGGCATTCAAATGTCTGTTTTGTTGCTTTTGTTTTGTTTTTGCCATAGGGCACATATACTCACTGGAAGAGACAGAGAGACAGAAAGTGAGCTGCAATTCTCCCTCCTCCATTCCTCCTCTTGGAATTCTGAGCACACGTGCTCATGTCTGGCATGATTCTCAAGCCATTGTGTTTGGGACTTGAGCCCTGGTCAGCCATGTGGGAGTCCAACACCTTAACACCACCACTGACTGGCTCCCTATCATTTTTATCAGACTTTCACCTAGTTCAATTCTACTCTATTGAGGTGATCATTTAATAAATTATGGTTCTCTCATAGTCTTCTGCAAATGAGTGTGCAAGAAAAACATCTAATTTGAAATGCTATAATAGTATTATAGCACAGTGCTTCACAGTGCTTTATTTATATGAACAAATGCTGATCATAGCTAGTATTAACTAAATATTTACTATGTGCTTAAGAAAGTTAGAAGTATTATCTTACTTAATTATTCCTATTTTCACATAAATTTTACTAGGTTAAATGCAATTTTATGTTTTATAGATTATAGTATCTTATTCAAGGTCTCATTTCAGAGATGATATTGGTTAATAACCTATCATAACATTTAGTTTTGTGGTGCACCATCAACTATCATGTTTTTGTCCTACAGTTTTCCGAGATATATCATTGATTCAGGTAAGTGCCTAATTGATGCAGCTAAGTAGCATTATTGCTCCAGGTAAGTGAAAGAGAAGTCTACCACACCAGTCAGGAGGAGGAAGGAAAACACAGGTCTCTGTGTCTCCTACCAGGGTTAGGGACAGGAGAAACACAGAATATATCCCTATTTTCTCAATCCATAAACTCTGTGAATTAGGCTTCTATCTATGTCTGTCTCAATTCAGTAGTATATGACATTTAGTGAATGGAGACTCCAAAATTGCACATTAAATTTTCCCTTAGCCTTAGTCTTTGTGTTTTTTTTTTTTTTTTTTTTTTTTTTTTTTTTTTTTTTTTTTTTTAATCATCTTCTCATTTTCTGTAGACATTCCAACTTCCAATTGGGACAGATTGCATGAGCTGATAGCCAGTTGCTCTTTTTTATTTCCCCTTTTGGATGCAATTTACTCTGATGTTTTAAGAACCCTCTGTGTTCATTAACCAAAAAAGTAAAGAAAGGCAGATATTACTTTTCCTTTATCTGATCTTAGATTATTTCATTCCAAAGGCAAGTTATGCCAGAGACCTGACATTACTAGGATACCATTATTTTAATAATAGTAGTGCATTATTTCCTTTAATGGGTAATTACAGTTTGACATTTACTAGTCCATTTTATAAATTCATGAAAATCTGTATTCCAATAGAAAATGCACACAGCAAATTATTTTTAAATAGACTAAGGGACACTTAAACTACCTTTTGATTTCCACAATAATATATTGAAAAGCTATTTTAATTCCTATTCTATAGAGAAGGGATGAAATCTGAAAAGATATTCCTGCTCTTATTCAGCTAGTTAGTGACAGAAGTATATTTTGCATCCATCGCTATGTGATTATGAAAACATTCTATTTTTAATAAAACATATCACTGCCTCCATTCACCCTCCCACCCATGTACTTGAACTCAGTAGATGAATATAACTGGAAAAAAATTGAATGAAGGTTTCTACACTGAAACACATTACACATTTGTCAATGCATGGTTTATAAATTTGTTCTATGAATAAACCTCAAGAAGATATTAGGAAAATGGACAGCTAGTTTTCATTCATTCATTCATGAGCCTTTTATATTAAATCACAGGACCCAGATTATTACTGTCTGTATACTAAATGGCTGCATGAAAATTTTACTGATTTTTATGACTTTTATAACAAATTGGAAAGCTACATTTACTTTCAAAATAAACTTTGGGTTTTAATTATTGTTCTTCTTCCTAGATTTCTGGCACTTGGACAAATTATCCAACTTGAAAGGCTGCATGTCTTCATTGGTATAAGAGTCATGCTTATAATATTGACGCCACAAGTAAATGGGGTAGGGGTTACATAATAACTATAAAAACAATTCTTATTGCATGTTTTCTCTGTCCCAGGTATAGTTCTAAGAACATTATGTGTATTTATTCCTTTAGTTTATTTATGGCCTTTTGAGTTGGGTCATATTATCATTGATGTTTTACGTACAAAATAGAAAAGCATGGTGGTAAGTATTTACCAGGTGCATTCCAGGCAATCTGACTAGAAGGCCTATGCTAGTAATCATTGTGCTCAGATCCTGTTCATCACATAAAAGCCTGGGGTGACGGTACTTTCTAAACTGCTATTAAACTGTTAGTTTTCATTAGCAATATTTAGTACTATTTTATTTAATAGATATATGAATACCAGAGGTCCTCAAAATACTTCATGGAAAATGAATATTATGAAAAATCATGCATGGACTTAAAAAGTTTGGACACCAAAATGAACTTATACTTTAATTCCATTTATACATGAAACTTTTAAAATCCCCGTGTGTATGTTTGTGTATGTGTGTGTGTGTGTCTGTGTGTATGTATATATATATTTATATATGCCTGTAATGTAGATATATGTAATGAATATTATTTAATCTAAACTGTCATTTGCTGTATATTAAATATTCTACATTATAATGACTTAAATATGCTCAGAGAAAGGCATAAAAATGTGTCACATATATTCACACAGTATAAATGAGTGAAAGTACCTTACAATATTTCTTTTAATTGCTTATATGAGCAAGTTAATGAAATGTCTTCACTTCTAATTTGAAGACATAATGTAGGATACAAAAATAAAATTGAGTGTCTCTAAACATAAGCCTTCCTGATCAGTTCGGGTAGCTTTCTCCTCCTATGCAGGACTTTTATGAATGTTAAATGTGATGATTCACATAAAGTACTTGGGGCTGAGACAATACTGCTCATCAGATTGTCACTATTTCCCTTTATTTCTCTTATAGAAATAACAAAGCCATATTGCCAATGGAGAACAAAAGTATCTTGTGCAAGAGAGTGCATACAAAAAGTGGTTGTTACATTGCCGTTCTCTGCCTCTTCCCCTACAGAGATACATCTGAACCTGTGAACTGTAGCAGTTCAGACCACTGAGTAGCTCTAGGAAGGACAGCTGCTTTTTCAGATTCACTTTACCTGAAGAGAATTTGGTTTAAGCAAGATTCTAATTCTTAGCTAACCTGTGCAATATTATCAGACCTTATGCTTAGAGCTGGCCTACTGGAGGTAATACTGCCAATTCCCTTTGCATGGCTTAAATACTCAAGATTGCTCTGAGACCTGTAGTTTAGCCTCATTTCACTTCACCACTCCTCGTTTGGGCTCCAAGATGGTTCTATCTGCTGTATGCCCCAGACCTGCTTCCAGATATCTTTCACCTATTTCACAAATGGGTGTTTTGCCATTAAGGAAGATATATCCCAGAGCATTTCTCAGAGGTTCTATGGTGTCCCAAAGAGGAACTGTCCTGTGATGCATGGTACAGCGGCAATAGTGTGGGATTAACTGACACTTTCCAGCAGGCAGCTTCAGAATCAATACGTATTTGACTATACAGGTTTTTGACTGTTAAAAAGTCTGATAGCCTAAGAGGCCTTTTATGTCATTCAACATAACAGAGGTTAAGCTAAGATTTTAAGGTTTTGTGACTCCTCGGCCAGAAGGATATTACTGGTAGAAATAGACTGGGTTTGCAGGGCCTTGGGCTCTGCAAGAGTAGACATTAAAGCCTGAGTAGTAGCCAGTTGGCAAGCAGGGACATTTTTGAACAATAATGTAAGAAAGGGAAAAAAATAGAATGTACAGTTTTTTATACTAAGTAAGAGTAGGAGTTTCTGGAGTACAACCAGTCAGTGGGCCCAATGTGGGCAATAACAAATGCTTTTTCTGTGGAAGAGCCTCACTGAAAGGGACATTCCATTTTCAAGGTTCACTCTCAGGGGCATTGCCAATTGGAGGTTATCCCAGGCAAGTGGGAGGAAGCCCTCTGGGGTGGTGAGTATCCAACCTGCTGTGCATTTGGCAGGATCCCCAGCTGGCTCCAAGTTGAAATGATGCCTTTACATGTAAAAGAAAGAATAGGATAGATTACTTTCTCACCTTTGAGCCTTGTTTGTGGAGAACCACAACAGAATGTTGACAATTATTTGAGATATGTTAAGTTCCCTCTTGGAATTTCTGTAATGTCTCTAAATTATTGGATGGCCCTTAAGCTATATGTACCCACCTTGAATTTCTCCAGGAGTTGGAATAATGTAGAAGTGAAAACCTTCTGACTTTGCCTTCTCAGAGCTGACAGAATGGGAGACTGGTTGCACTGGCAATGTTGTTGTGTTAAATGTATAATAAGTAATACTTTCTTCTGCTTTCTCATTTTTCATGTTTCTACTGAGTGGATAAATAATAACTGTGCAAACTAGAAGTCAAATAAAAAACCATGTGTACAATCAGTTGGTGTTTGACAAAAATGCTAAGATCATCCAAAGGGGAAAGACAGCCTGTTTGATAAATTGAGCTAAGAAAACTGACTTAATTATGCACAATGAAGCTAGACTGTCATATCTTCCAAAATATAAAAAGTGACTCCAAATTAATTAAGGATTTAAACATAAAACATGCAATTATAGAGCTATTAGCTCATAAAGAAAGTCATGACACATAGAGAAATGTGCATACAGAAAGTGATTATTACGTTGCCGTTCTCTGTCTCTTCCCCTACAGAGAGACATCTGAACCTATGAACTGCAGCAGCTCAGACCACTGAATAGCTCTAGGAAGGATAGTTGCTTTTTCAGATTCACTTTACCTAAAGAGGATTTGGTTTAAGCGAGATTCTAAGTCTTAGCTCAATTTTGCATTATTATCAGACCTTGTACTTAGAGCTGGCCTATTGAAGGCAATACTGCCAATTCCCTATGCATGGCTTATCTATGACACATAGAGAAATGTGTCGTGACTTTTCTGATGACCCAATACTAGAAGAAAACATAGATAAAACTCTTCAGGAAATTGGTTGGACAAAGAAAAGCCAAAATAGACAAATGGAATTATATCAAACTAAAAAGCTTCAACAGGAAAAAATGAAAAAACCAACAGTGAAAAGACAACCTACAGAATGAAAAAAAATATTTCCATATTATCCATCTGATGAAGGATTAATGACCAAACTATACAAGGGATGCAAACAACTCAATAGTGAAAAAAGAAAAAAAAAACAAAAAACTTGGTTAAAAAGTGGGCACATGACCTGAATTAGTAATTCTCAAAAAAAGACCTACAAATGGCCAAAAATGTCTGAAAAAATGCTTAACATCATGAATCATTATGTAAATGCAGGTAATAACCATGATGATGAGATATCACCTCAGCCAGTAGAATGACTTATTAAAAAGTAAAAAAGTAACAAATACTCGTGAGAATTTAGAGAAAGACAATCTTTTACACAATTGGTGGGAATGTAAATTATGGAAAACAGTATGGAGATTTTTTGAAAAACAAAAATAGAGCTTTGGTTTGATCCAGCAATATCATTACTAGGTATAATCAAAGAAAAGTAAATAAGTTTAGTGTTTAGCAAAGGTAGTTACACTCCAATGTTTATTGTTGCACTATTAACAATAGCCAAGCTATGGAAGCAATCTTTTAAAAATTTATTTATCTATTATTATTATTTTTCAATTTGACTAGAGAGAGATAGAGAGAAAGGGAAAGCCAGAAGGCAAGTCACCAGGTCTGGGACTCAAATCATGGTTGGCCATGTGGGAGTCCGAGTCCAGTGCCCTCAACCACCACACCACCTGCTGACCCTGAAAGCAATCTTAAATGTCCATCAGCTGACAGATGTATAATGAAAATGTCATATACAGTTCAGTCATTAAAAAGGACAAAGTTTTATTATTTTATACAAAACGAGTGATTCTGGAGGACATTATAAAAAGTGAAATAAGCCAGGCTCAGAATGAGAAATACCACATGTTCTCCCTCAGGTATGGAAACGGAAACAAAATTGCAGTTAGATAGGAAGAACTATTTCTAGTATTATAAAATACAATGAAGAAGATATAGACTAGGGAACCAGCAGTTAGTGTAATGGCTATGTCACTGGACTCCCATGTAGTTGACCGTGGTTCGCATCCCAGACCCGGTGGCTTTAAACTCACGCCAGGCGCATATGCGTGCGTGCCCAAGATCCCGAGAGGAGAATGGAGGAGAAGGGATTGCAGCGTGGCCATCCCCCCTGGGGGGTGATTTCTCACTTTCTGTCTCTCTGTCTCTCTCTGTCTGTCTGCTGAGCACACGTGCCCTATCGTAGAAAACCTCTCAAAAAAAAAAAAAAAAGAAGATATAGACTACAACAACTACCTGTATATCTCAATATTAACTATTAAAAGAGAATTTTAAATGTCCTCAATACAAGTAATAGTAAATGGTTGAGAAGATGGGCATGCTAATTACCCTCAATGTATTATTCTACATTGTATTCTTGTACTATAAATTCACATTAACAGCCCCACAAACACGTACAAGTATTATGCAAATAAAATATAATATTTTGGGGACCAGCAGTTGGCGTAATGGCTATGTCACTGGACTCCCATGTAGTTGACCATGGTTCAAGTCCTGGACCTGGTGGCTTAAATTCATGCCGGGCGCATGTGCGTGTGTGCCCAAAATCCCGTGAGGAGAATGGAGGAGAAGGGATTGCAGCATGGCTATCCCCCTGGGGGATGATTTCTCACTTTCTGTCTCTCTGTCTCTCTCTGCCTTTCTAGCGAACACACACACTCTATAGCAAAAACCTCTGCAAAAATAATGATAAATTAAAATGATAAGCATTCACATATTCAAATACATTTCTTATTTTTTTTTCTACTTAGCAAGGAAAGAAAGAATAGTATCTTATTTCCAATAAAAGTTAGCAAATGCATGCACAGGAAAAAAAAGATGTCTTTTGGAATGGTATGAAGAGAGATTCCACTTACATTTTCATTCTGTAATTGAATACATATAATTTTTTTTAAAAATGCTATCATATTAATATTATTTAATGCATAAAGTATTGTAAGTAAGATGGGAAAGGGGAGTGTATGGCAACATGTAAATTGTAAGGTAAAATCGTAACCTACAATGAAAAATAACATACCTACTTTTTAAAAATGTTTATTTATTGCAGGAGTGAGAGAGAAAGATGCAGAGAGAGAGAGAGAAGATAAATACCCTGACAGATTCTTGAGGCTGAAATCTACCCCGCCTTCAGCCAGCTGAGATCATGGGCATATACATGCTTAAAGTACTCAGAAGGTCCTCCAGACAAGAACCAGCATCCTTCCCATGTGGGCCAGCCCCACAGAGCATCTCATTTTACCACTGTGCCACTATCTGGCCCCCCACATACTACTTTTTACAACCGTGTATTAATAGTGTCATGCAATCTCTGGATTGAGCTCTCTATTGGAAACCTTTGATTCTATCTTTTTTAACACCATGCTTTTGCATATGAGTAACCCATGAATCAATGTTGAATGTGCATTGAAAAGCACCCATCCGCTTTTGCACTTCTTTAAAGTTTCAAAGTTGCCAAAACTTTAAAAAAAAAAGAAGATTTTGGAAAATGTTCTATTTAGAAACAATTCTGATTAATTCAGTATATACTTTTTAAATGTCTTTTTCTACCAAGCAGTTTTGCATGATAATAGTGTATTTATTTCTTAACATTTCAAATTCTCCAGCTTTTTATCCTTTTCACACCAAAAGTCATAATTATTGCCATAGCAACCATGCTCATTGTCAGAGGTAGAAATTTTTTACTTCTATTGGGTATTTTTAAGGAGCAAAGGAACATTTAAACAACAAAAGGTGCTATTTTATGAAAATTGACAAGAATTGAGAGGGAAGAAAAATACTTTTTTTTTTTTAATAACTTGAGCAGATAACTTATTATCACTATGTTATTGCCAAAACTCAACTCTATTTCTCTTTGGTAACCTCAAGTTATAAATAATATCTCCTTTTTCACAGTTCATAATTCTTTGCTGTACCAAGAAACAAGTCTTAACATAGAAAAAAGTGCAGAATAAATATTTTCAGATTTTCAGTTGAGAAATATGCTCTAAGTAACCAATCTTCTTACTCACAGTCTTTGAATTAAATAAAAATTGGATTCAAGATACCTAATTAAGTGAAAAAAATCATCTAAAAATTAAAGAATTATTTTTCATCCAGTCCCCTTTAGATTTCTATTAGCATGCTTGTTAGTGTAGCATTATATATTGTAATTTAGAAAAGAAATGATTTGAGTTTGCTCTTTCATGTATAGTAGATTGTAAGTATTTGCCATAGGCATTCCTGAATACAAGAACGATAAACATTGACGCAAAGCTTACTTTTGCTGCAGCTTTTATTGCTCGAAGTTGCTGTTTGGCACCACCGGATGGAGATACTGAGTAAGTAAAACAAAGAGAAGTAGATTTTCTTTTATCATACCTATATATAGATTTGTTTATAGATGGCATGTTATTTTAGCTGGATTCTCCTGACAATCATTACCACCACTACCACCAAAATATATTTTATAAGGAGAAAAAAAGGGATTCAAAATATTATGCCTATCTCACTCAATGTCACACATTCAGTTGGCCAAAGATCCTGGGCCTCTGGTTCGCATTCTCCTGTTTACTATCCATAGTGAATCAGCAAGTAAAACGAAAACAAAAAAAATGTTAAATATTGGTTCTTCACATTTGCTGTCCTATCAGTTTATTGATGAAGTTTTAAACTTGGGGATAAAAAGTCTTCCCTTGTGTAATTTATTTATATCTTAAATGTTTAATTGACCAACCAACTCCCAGGTTAAAAAAGTGAGTGCTATAGAATTATCTGTGATAAAGGTACTCTTCCTTTCACTGTATTAATAAATAACAATTTAGTGAAAGTGACAATACAGCAGCAAATTATGCAAAATATAAAATAAATACGAAAGCTGTGTAAACACTGGAACTAATTCTCCCAAGTTTCAAAGTTGAAATGTGATAATTAAGCTACAGCCAATGAAAAGTCCCTTTCAGAAACTGGGTGTTCAGTGTGAGACTAATAACTCAACCAGGGGCAGATTTGTGCTCCCTTTGAGTTTTCAATGAGATCCCATATTTAAGGTAATTATACTATAGTTCTAGCTGCCAGGTTTGTAATCTTTTCACATCTCTATGACTGTATTAAAACATTTTTGTATTTATTCTATATTCATCTCACCATAATGTGAGCCTCTTCTAAACATGAATTGTGCCTATATTTTCTGTGAATCCCAGACCAGTATTTAGCAACTAGTACAAACTCAATATATTATCTTAGCCTGTTTTGATAAGATTTCATGGACAAATTAATGAAATAATTTTAAAAAGCTACATTCTCCCATTCCCAACCACCTCTTCAAATTCTCTAGCTTTCTATTCCACTAAAATACATTTTCATTGAAATAGTAAATTTTACAACTGGACATTGAAATAACTTTGGAGAGTTTTCAAAATAGTTTAGCATTTTATCTATAGATATTAAGGTGTTACTACCCATAGGGGGATGATCTTATCCCAATTTCTCCTCCTCCATCTTTCCTTTCAGGTTTTGAGCACACACACACATGTGCTCAGCACATTCTTCAAGTCACCAGCTGTACAATACTCAAATTGCATTTTTAGCCATGTGAGATCCAGACACCTTAACCACCACACCAATGACTGACCCAGGAATGTATCAAAGATAATTCAGAGAACATCTATATGTTGACATTATAGTGTTAGTGCTCCTATTTATGCCAAAGAAAATCAAACTTCAAAGCATTTAAATGAATTACCTAAAATCAAAGTAGCAAGAAACAATAGTCAAGTTTAAAGATGGGAGCATTCCAATTCCTCTTTATTTTCCCAGGACTTCATTCATTCTATGACAATACCCCATAATTTTACAAATAAGCAGTACTCTACAGAAGCATGACACATGAAGCCATGACTAGCCATTTATACTTCAAGGAGTACATCTTAAAAGACATTTGTTTACCTTTTGCTTGTTTGCTTTATTTTATGGGGCTGCAAACCATGAATGATGTAGTATGGAAGACCAAAATATTCCAAAGAAGTAAATATGCCACCTCAAAATACAATCCTTTGGTATATTTTGAGATGACCCTTCAAAAGGGTTACAGATTCAGAATTCGCTTTAAAATTAAGCTAAACTTTTGTAAAAGAAGTGTACATCAACCAAGTAATGGCTGGCAGTGGATGCTAGCAGGTTTTTGCTGAGTGTCTCCTTGCCTAGGCACAGGAGGAAGAGTGTTAGAGGTCTGGCACCTGTCCAAGGAAAACAAGACAACTTTTGTATCTTCTCCCCTCACCTTCTCATAGCTTAATTTCAAACCTCTGTCTCTTCCTTTTTATTTCTTTTTTCTTTTATTATAATTTCTGCTTTACATAAATTTACTATATATCTTTGTGGCATATAGTATGTTTTCTAAAGCATGCATACAATGTGTAATACTCCGATCAAGAATGTACACACTCATCTTCTTCAACATAGACATTACATATGGAGTGTGCATTCGATGATACTTCCACCAGTTTTGTTTTCTTTTTCATGTATATTACATGATCTATGTTTGCTTTTACTCTATTATACCATGCCCTAACTTCTTCCTTTTACTTACATGAATTCTCATATCTCTTAAATCTTTTCTCACATGGTGGTTAAGGCAGCTCAATCCGACATGGCAAAGTGCATGATTCAAGTACCAGACAAGGAGGCCTGAAAAATGTATGTACAAGCTTGATCAAAATCCAAAGAGGAGAATAGAAGAGAAAGGATTGTGGTTTGGCCCTTAGGAAGAACTTTTGCTTTCTCTGTCTCATTCTCACTCTGTTAACGAACACCATTTTTTATTTTCCTCATGAAAAACAGTGGTTACAAAAAAACAAAGACAAAAACAAACAAACAAAAAAAACAGTGGTTATAAGAAACTGGGGTGGTTAGGGGAGAGTGAAATTGCACATAAAATGTGAACGCGATGGAGGCCAGTTTTGTTTTCTCTTAACATAATTTATCATTGACAGAATTTCAAGCCATTCTGCAGGGTAGAAACAAATGTTCTCCTCCAGACTTGGTATTGTTTTAGTTTTCTTTCCCACAATCAAGCAGTATTTCTGTTAACCTCTGACTGGTCAGTGATTAAAGATGTGATTCTCCTTGTATAAAAGTTTAACTTCACAGATACCATTGTCAGATGATAACACACCCGGGATCCCAGGCCAGTTCCAGCCAGCCATATAGTGACTGCACACGAAATGTTTTCATGTCCTAGATCTCTCCCTTTCTGACACATAGAGTCAAATTTTGTTCATTTAAATGTAAAGCCTCCATCCTGAAATAAAGCAGTTTTTAGATTTAAGGTTTTACATGTGTATGTACTTTAAAATATTAAACTGTATGTGATAATACATCTAATTTTATGTATCAATTAAGAAATAAGAATATTATTGTATAATTACATATGTTCAAATATATACAGTGATATAAATAATCCAAAATATGTGTTTCTATATGGTATGCTTTAACATTACATTGACTGTTGTGCAATTATTACAAGTACCATCACCAAAAAAATTTAGTAATGACAAAAGTATTTATGATGTACATATAAATGCAAGTGTAAACTTCATAGTTCTTAATATATACAAACAGATAAAAGGTAAACATAAATATACAAATAGGAAAGTTATCCACAGTGGGAAGAAAAAAATACTGAAAGCAAGTTCTCCAAACATTAGTAGTTGTTATTTCTAGGTAAGTTTTTATCTTTCTTTTTAAATTACTTTTTGCTCTTTTAGTATTCCAAATTATCCCAAATATACATAACTTTTAACAAGAAAATAACAGTAGCTTTTGTTTTGTTTTTTTTTGAGAGTTTTTTGTTTTGTTTTGCTTTTTTTGTTTGTTTGTTTGTTTTTTGTTTGTTTGTTTTTTTGCTTCAGTTTAGGGCACGTGTGCTTGCTGGAAAGACAGAGAGAGACTGAGAGACAGAAAATGAGAAATCATCCCCCAGGGAGGATGGCCACGCTGCAATCCCTCCCTTCTACTCCATTCTTCTCTCAGGATCTTGAGCGCACACGCGCACACCCCCAGCATGAGTTCAAGCCACAGGGTCCGGGACTCGACTACATGGGAGTCCAGCGACAAAACCATTACGCTAACTGCTGGTCCCGATAGCAGTAGTTTTTTAAAAAGTAAATTTAGGACATAGCAAGTCTATTGTGGAAAATCCCCTAAAATGACTAATAATTATTTTTACTTACTGCTCTAAAGAACACACTGAGTGTCTGCTTTGTGCTGGGCATCATGCTAAGTTAAGAACTCATGACTAAGAGAAACGAGAATAAGTACAGCAATAACAATACAATTAAATTAATGTTATCATAGATGTTCAAATAAAACAAATGGAATACAGAGAAAAATTTGACTTCTCTTGATTGTTTTATTATAATAATTAGACTTGAATTTGAAGATTTTTCTGTTAATACACTCAAAGTCTTGTAAAAATTTATTCTCTGGTGACCTTAGATCATTAAATCTTTTTTTAAATTAACTCTAGACCTTTGTAATGTATTTCTTTGCACATAGTTATAAAAGCAATACAGATGTCACAACTTTTTATTTCATCTACCTCCTGATAATAGTTATTCTATTTATTTATTAATTTTTAGTTCTTCTTCCTGAAAGATTAATTTAGACCATGGTTTCTTTAAAAAGTAGAAGTCGATGTTGAGTAATAGAAGTTTGGGTTGATTTGTTTATTTCTATGTGAATGGGACTTTCTGCTTTTTGTTTTTGTTACTCAATTCTAGTTTCATTGCAATATGACCAGAAGATTTTGTAGTACTTTTACCTTATGAGAAAGATATTTTCTTTATAACTTGATTTATGATCTAATATACAAAAATATTTTGTGAATTTAACATGGGCACTTAAGAAGAATTTTTTTTTTAAATCCAGGTGTGAAGTTCAAAATATACAATACACATTCTATTTACTATGTTATTTTGATCTTGTATTTATTTACTTAATTTTGCCCACTTAACGCAACTTTTACTAAAAATAATTTAATAAATCTCCTTGCACTTTATGTGTATTTTATTTACATGTATGTATATTTTAATTATATAAAGGTGATTGCTATGTCTTATGATGCATACATATTAATATTTATTGGAGTTATATCTTCATTTTGAATTTTGGCATTGAGTATTAAAAAGTATCCTTTGCTTTGTATTTTCACTTATACGTTAATAACTTTATATTAGGATTATTATGTCTGTTTTCTTTTGTCTTCCATTTGCCTGGCATATATTTGTCACCCATGTATTATTAGATTATGTCAGTTTTTTTTCAATGTTGACAGAGGTTCTGTTGTCTTGCCAGAGAGAGGCAGAGAAACAGAGAAAGGGACTGAGAGATAGCCTCCCATTGGGAATGGTAATGCTGCAATCCCACAATTCCTCCCTGTCCATTTTCCCATTCTATTGGGATTTGGGGCACACATGCACATGTACCTGACATGTTTTTCAAGCCACTGGATGAGAGATTAAACCATATGATCAGCCACGTGGGGACACAGTTACCTTTGCCAGGAGGCCACAGGCTGGCCTGACTGTACCATTTTGTTTGCTCCAATCCTCCAGCCCATCAGGTCCTGCGTAATCATGCACATGCCCCACGTGTTTCAGATTGACCAGGCTGGGTATCTGAGTCATGGATGCCATATAGAATCCAGCTTCTCTTGAGTAGTGCATTACTGCGGCCCCATGGAGCCAACCCCAGCTCTGTTTCTCATAAATGATATATAGATGGATTTTTGTTGTTAAAAGCACATTGAAAATCACTGTTTTAGTACGTGACTGATGACCATTCTTATTTTTTATTATGACTGATTTGTTCGGTCTCAAATATATCATAATACTTTATATCATATGCATTTTGTTTTATTTGCTCCCTGCCACTCTCGGGAAGATGAAATTCTTTGCTATTTTATTTTAAACGTTTTTTATTTTATAGGATGGTTTATATGTTTTAGTTGTTAAATTTTTATTTATGCCACTTTGAAAGTTTGCCATCACCTGCTTTCCTATTTAACCATTTATTACCTAGTTTATCATTTCTTCTTAGTACCATTGAAGAACAACTATTGATTATATACTAATAAGGTTTTTTACTTTTTCCTTGCCTTTTTTCTTTCCTCCAATCTTTAGTTGTAGTATTTCTACGTAATCACATTATATAAAATATTTAGAAAATAGCCTTTACTCTCTTCCCCAACTTCATTTTAGTCTAACAAGTACATCTGTATATTTTCAGAAATGCATACTATATTTCTTAACACTTCTGTAATTTTTGTGAAGTTTCAAGTCACTACGTAGTTGGATAAAGCCCTTCCTCTTATTTAAGGTTTGGCAGTTTATGAACACAGTCCAAATTTGACCTTGTGATTCTTTTTGTAAATAAAGCTTTATTGTTGTAGGCACAAACATTTGTTTCTAGATTTTTAAAATTTTATTTATTTAATTTTATTTATTATTATTATTTAATTTAGGGCTCATGTGCTCACCAGAGAGAGAGTGAGAGAGACTGAGAGAGAGCAAGCTACCAGGTCTAGAACTTGAACTGCGGTTGTCCATGTTGGTCTCCAGCAGTTTAACCTCTTTGCCGCCTGCTGGTCCCCCTTTGTTTACATTTCTTTTATAATTTTCAATTTTTTAAATTTAATTGTACCTTAATTATTTTAAAATTTGCTGTAGAGAATGTGTACTCACTAGAGAGAGACAGACAGAGAAAGAGAGGGAAAAAAGTAAGAAAGCCAGCTGCCAGGTCCAGGGCTCAAACTGTTGTTGGCCATGTGGGAGTTCAACACCTCAATCACGATGCCACCTGCTGGCCCTGTTTATGTATTATCCAAGGCCTTTGTATCATAATATTATAGCTGGAAAGTTCTGAAAAACATCTGTGAAGTCTAAGCATTTTAGTATATGTCCCATTACAGAAATTGTTTACTTATTTTGCTTCGGTATATTCCTCAAGAAGGTCGGATGGATTTTTTTTTCTTTTTCTTTTCTTTTTTTTTTTTTTTTTTTTTTTTTAGTTAAAACTGAACTTAAGCATCAGAGGACAGTTTAGCTGAATATAGACTTTTGGGTTTGCATATTCCAGATTAAACTTTTAAAATAAATACTGCTTTTGGGACCAGCAGTTAGCGTAATGGCTATGTCGCTGGACTCCCACGTAGTCGACCGTGGTTCGAGTCCTGGACCCGGCGGCTTAAACTCACGCCGGGCGCGTGTGCGTGCGTGCCCAAGATCCTGAGAGGAGAATGGAGGAGAAGGGATTGCGGCGTGGCCATTCCCCCTGGGGGGTGATTTCCTGCTTTCTATCTCTCTGTCTCTCTCTGTCTGTCTGGCGAGCGCACACGCCCTATAGCAAAAAAAAAAAAAAAAAAAAAAAAAAAACTCTCCAAAAAAAAATAAAAGAAAAAAAATAAATAAATACTGCTTTTTTTTTTTTTTTTTTTTTTTTTTGAGAGGTTTTTGCTATAGGTCGCATGCGCTCACCAGAAAGACAGAAATAGACAGAAAGCAAGAAATCACCCCCCAGGGAAGATGGCCACACCACAGTCCTTTCTCCTCTCATCTCTTCTTGGGATCTTGGCCATGCATACACACACTCCTGGTGTGAGTTTAAGCCACCGGGTCTGGGACTCGAACTGCAGTTGACTAAATGGGAGTCCAGAGACGTAGATATTACACAATCTGCTGGTCACAAGAAATACTGCTTTAACATAGCTTTTGGTGTTTTAAAAAGTAGTACACTGGTCTATTCATTTATTTACTATTTGTTATTATTAGTTATTTGATCTAACTGCCTAAAGTATTAAGTATGTTAGCTTCAAATTTGACACCTAATAGTTTTATTATGTCTTAGAATTTATCATTCTTGGTAATTTTTCCAATTACCATCATTATTGCTAATTTTACCCAGTGAACTCTTTCAATTCATACATATCAGTATTTTTCTACTTCTGGAGTATTTTCTTGGCATGTAGCTTTATCTCAAGCTCCACTCCACTGATCTTTGTCAAGTCCCATAATACAAATATTATCCATTCTTTGCTTTCCTTTTCTCTATTTTCTCTTTTGATCCTTTCCTTATTTCTCCTGTATGTAATTTTCTCTAAAGTTTATCATGTCCATTATCAAATATTAATTTGAGTGTGTTTTCTCCTGAGAAACATAATTTATTCTCTTCAATCCAGAGATAAATTTGTCTTTTCTCATTTATTTTATTCCTGAATTCAGTCAACTCTTATTTTTTTCTGATATTTTTGTTTTTATTTCCTTTTATGTTTGTTTCTGAGATTATGTTTTAAATTATTATTATTATTATTATTATTATTATTATTAGGTTTTCGCCATAGGGCACATACACTCGTGGGAGAAACAGAGAGAGGAATAGTGACAAAGCCAACCAGAGGGGAAATGGTCCCACCACAACCTCTTCATTCTCCTTTTGGGATTTGAGCAATCATGCCCATGCAGATAGCATAATTTTGAAGCTACTGGGTTCAGAACACGAATTGTGGTGTAGCTTATGGGAATCAACAACTTAAACACCATACCAACTGCTGGCCCCCCAGGTAATTTATCTTTATATTAAATACTTTTTAGTATATTTGTTTAAAATATGTCACAATTTTCTTGTATCATTGTTATTTTTATCATTGTTATTTTTACTTACTTTAAATTCCTTTTTATGCTTTTCTGCAGAACTTTGCTATGGACTTTGTTTTTTTTTTATTTTCATTATAACAAAGTCTTTTATATAATGCCTTTAGCCTGATTTGCTTGATTTTATGTGCAAGCAGGAAGGAGTGATAAAATCTGCTTTGTTGTGGTCTTATTTTGCTTATAGTAACCTCTGCCTCTTTTGCTTTTCTGTATTGTCTAATTGCCAATATTTTTTTTTCCTTCTTTTGTCTCTTTTATTCTCCTCCAGAATGTATGGATTAAGACTGTCCCCTCAAATCATACTTGTCCTTTCAAATCAATTTGGATCATTAGATAGAGTCTATCTAAATTTCTAGTCTGGCACTTTCTATGATGGGAATCAAATAGTTTTCGAATCAAATAGTTTTTGTTTGTTTTGTTTTATTTTGTTTCGTTTCAATTTCCTACAGAGCTTGTGTGACCTCAGGCAGAGAGAGAGAGAGAAAGTGAAAAACAGCCCCTCCAGGGGGACAACCAAGCCACAATTCTTCCTCCACCATTAATCTCTTGGGATTTTGGCCATGCACGTATTCTTGTGTGTGTGTGTGTGTGTGTGTGTTTTAAGGAATTATTTCATTTAACTTTATTTATTTATTTTAATTTGTCCAGAGAGGGACAGATTATGTGAAAGAGAGATAGCGAAAGTGAGAAAGCAAGCCACCAGGTCCAGGACTCAAACCATAGTCGACCATGTGGGAGTCAAGTGCCCTTAACCATCACACCACCTGCTGGTCCCAGTACAGTGTGTCTTTAAAGCCACTGGATCCAGGACTTGAACTGTACAGTTGGCTCTGTGGAATCCATTTGTTTTAACCTCTATGCTGTCAACTGGCCTAGAAGTAAATCCTTTGAAATTCTCTACGTTTAGTTTATAATCTGATATGCTCTCTTACTTTTTTATTTTAAGAGAGAGATTTTTGCTTTAAGGTGTGTGGGTTCACAGAGACATAGAAAAAGACAGAGAGAGAGAGAAAGAGAGAAAAAATCGAGAAACCACCCCTAAAGGGGATGATCATGCCATAATCTCTTCACCATTCAGGTCTCCAGATTTTGGACATGCATGCATATGTGCTTGGCATGAGTTTCAAGCTGCCCTTGTCTAGGATTCGAACCACGGTCAACCACATGAAAGTCCTTTACCTTAACCACTACACCACCTCCTGGCCCCAATTCCATTACTTTTGAAAAGTATATACATATCTAGAGTGTTCTTCATCTCTCCAGTGAATACTGCACCTCGCTCTCAGGCCCATTACCTGTGTCCCAACTCTCAGTGTTTCTTGTTCTGTCACTAAGCTCTGTGGCAAGTTGAGAACAGTTTGGAGCACATGAGAATTTGCTATTGATACTCTTTGTTTCTTTTGCCTTTTTCTTCATACTCATTCTGTAGTCTGACATTCGCTGTCTTCAGACAGAATTTTGCTAATAGGAAATTACTTATTGCCCTTTGGAAAAAAAAAATGGAGAAGATAGTTTACATCATTGCTTCCACTGGCAAAAGAAAATGCCAATTTCTTAGTGAACATCCCTCATCCTGTTTTAATATCAGATTTGGGAATTATCTTTTATTGGCTTGTATTCTCTTATACTCACTCAAAGAATTAAATGCTTAATTATCCTTGGCTCAATGGCTCCCTTTAAAAGATCAGAGTTTAAATAATAATTGGGTATTAAAATTTTCTCTGAAATTTTAATACAGAGCAGATAAGGTTATCTCTATTTTGCTTTATATTAAAAGAAAATCTTTCTGAAATGTTGTTTACTTATATTTTCAAAGCAGAGTATAATGGAATTCTTTAGAAAATTTCTCACTCACAGGCTGACACTATTCTTCTTTTCTTTATCCTTCAAAGGTAACTTAAACAAAGATGTCAAAATCACCAAGAAAATCATAATTTAGTACTGCAAAATAATAAAGCATTCCATGGAAACTTTGAACTTCTCATCAAGAGAATATTCACGAAAAGAAAATGGTTTATGCAATTTTTCTTTGAAAGGTTTCCCAAGAAAAATCCCAAGACATATTTTCTAACTAATATCTTATTAGAGAGTGATATCCCAGGGCGTATAGACTGAGGAATAAAGAAAAATGGTGGAAGGCTGGGGAGAGAAAGGAAGAAAAAGACACAAAGAAAAGGCATTACAGATTGGGTATAATTTCTTAAGGAAATGGGTTATTGATAGTTCATAAAATATGATTCTAATAAAACTTTTGCTTATGGTAATTATCAAGAGGAATGAAGAGTTATTCACCTGTGGTCATTTTCTGCTTCTTATGGGTGCTTCTGCTTGTGTTACTGGCTCTTTCAGATAGCCCTGAGGAAGTCATATCATTGTTTATTCTACTTACACTGGACCTGAGTTCAAGACCCTATCATCTTGCCCCAGCTGTGGTGGTATGTGTGGTAGGCCAGCTGAACATAGCAGGACCAGTGAGTAAATAAACCCTTGGATTGGAATTTTGGATTGACCTGATCATGTCAGGTAGGACCACACATGCTCCCATGATCCTGGCTGGTTGGAGAGATGTGGGGGGATGGGAGAAGACCTTGTAGGAATGCCTGTTTCTCTTTCTCCTGCTCTGTCTTCAGAAAGTAAATAAATAATCTTTAAAAATCTATTTTTAAAAATCCTATTATTTATTGCTGTCATGTTTCTTCTTTTTTGACAGAGTGTGCATGCATTTGCCAGAGAGTCAGTTTAAGAGAGAGGGAGAATGCATTCCCTAGTGAAGTGTGGTCATGCCACAATTCCTTCTCTTCCATTTCTTCATCCCATCAGGATCTGGGGCAGGCACACGTAGACACCCTGAAAGATTTTCAAAACACAGGGGGGCTGGGATTTGAACCGTGGTTGGCTCTGTGGGATCAGGCTCTGTAACACCTAGGCTCAAATGGTGTGGTCTGCTCACTAGTCACACACTCATGCTGAAAACATGGCACTTCTAGGCTCGAACAACTCAAGTGGAAGAGATTCAAAGGTCAGGTGAGGCTGAGCTCATCTGAAGAAATGCATGAGGGAGACCTGATGACAGTGCCAGGTAGAAAATGCACATATGCTCAGTAGTACATGTCAACATATCATTCAATGAGAGATGCTATATGTAATGTCTCTCCTAACACGCTGTGGCTTTGGACTTGGTGATGTGAAATTGTTGCTTTTCTGTTATGTGTAAAATCCAACTCTTTCATAATCAGGCATAAGAAAATGCAATGAAACAGTAATTGCATTTTCTCTCCCAGCAGTATTCTAGTTAAAAAACACAGATAACAAAATATTGTTATTTCATTTTTATAGGCCAAGATCTAGGGTTTTTTTTAAATCTTTTATTACAACTTAAAAAATATATTGATTATTTTATTTCAATGACTAAGGAAGGATTTCATTTTTACTTTAATGATAATTTCTTTTTGAAAGACAGAACAAGATGCTGAGCAGATTATTTCCCTTTATAGAGCCCCTGAGATATTTTATTTAGTGTCTTTTTCAATAGGAAATGCATTAACTTGATGTATACAATAATTTTGAAGCTGTTTGGTTTACTCTTTTATTTTCATATTTATCTTTATATTTTCTATGGAATGACCTTTTCCCCTGCATAACACAATGTTCTGAAATTAAAATTGAGCACTAATATAATGAAATTAATTCTTCAACTGCACTTTATAAATCCTGAATAATTCTGCTCCAGATACTGTAAAATTAAATGTATCTCCTGTACGTCCTCAATATTGTGACTCAAACATATTTCAGTCTTAAGTGACTATGATTAGTAAAGCAGTAAAAGTGATGTTATAACTTATTTGTACAGAAAAGGAATAATCTAAGGGCAAATTCCTTACAGATTGCTTTGTATAGTAAAAACAAAATTCAGGCATTTTAGGTGAATATAAATTTCAATGAAACTAATCACAGTGCAATCCTTATTATGATAGAAACTGATAAGCTTAAAAGAAAATGAAGTTGAGGAAACTTTTAGAAAATAGAAACATAATAAATAAACTAAGACTAAGTAGTTTAAGAAATCTGAATGGAACACACATAAATAATTGTCATGAAAATAATTGTTAGAACTACTTTCATTGTTTTTAACTTTTCTTTTCTTCTTCCTTTTTTTGAGAGAAATCAGTTTTGCCAGAGTACATGTGCATTTGCTGAGAGAGGTAGAGAGAAAGAGAAAGAGGCAAAGCAAGAAAGCATTTCCTAGTGTGTGCTCATGCTGCAATCCCTTCTCAATGACTTCTTCCTGCCTTCAGGATTTGGGGCAAAAATTCACATACATCCAGTGTATTTTTCAAGTTGCCAGGTCTGTGCAGTCAGCTAGGTATGATTCAGTTGCCTCAATCACCAGGCCACAGGCTGGCCTTACTTCTTGTATTCTACAGGAAAATATCCTTTGGGGAAAATCAAGAGCATGAAAAGTACCCAGGAAGCATACTCTGGATGAATTTTCATGAGTAAATAATTTAATAAAGTAAAAGTAATTATCCAAATTTCCTTAGTCCCTTTCCCTCCCTCTCTGTAGAAGTGAAGAAAAACAATGTAAAGGGAACCAGCAGTTAGCGTAATGGCTATGTCGCTGGACTCCCACGTGGTCGACCACGGTTGGCGTCCCGGACCCGGTAGCTTAAAACTCACGCTGGGCGCATGTGCGTGTGTGCCCAAGATCCCGAGAGGAGAATGGAGGAGAAGGGATTGCAGCGTGGCCAGGGGGCGATTTCTCACTTTCTGTCTCTATGTCTCTGTCTGTCTGGCGAGTGCACCCACCCTATAGCGAAAACCTCTCCAAAAAAAAAAAAAAAAAAATGTAAAAATAGATACAATTTTTCCTTTTAAATTTTAGTTTATATGCTTCTTGTCAACAAAGTGGATAGATTCAGGGTTCATAGGAATTTAATCCAAAAAAAAAGAATTAGTCTTCTATGACTTGGGCAAAAATTATTTAGTTTGGATGGCCTACCAACCAACAAGTTTGTTCTTGTTATCTCAATGTGTTGCATCTAAACCAAAGTTAGACTCTGTAAGGTTCTCAGAAGCAAATTCTGTTTTGAGAAACAATCTCCACTTTTTGTTTTCATCTTGCTTTTTTTTATTTTAGATTGTTATCATAGAGTACATGCACTCATCAGGCAGAGACAGAGACAGAGACAGAGAAAGGACAAGCGAGAACTCACCCCCAGGGGAGATGGCCACACTGCAATTCCTTCTCCTCCATTCTCCTCTAGGGATTTTGGCCATGCATGCACACGTACCAAAAATGATCTTCAAGCCACTGGGTCAGGGACTCAAACCATGGTCAGCCATGTCAGAGTTCATTGCCTTAACTACCACAGCATCTGCTCGCCCCACAATGTCCCTTTAAAAAATTTTATCATCTGGTTCCTAGGATTAATGTTATTATTTTAATATATGAAAGTTACACTTGACCTTTTGATCTCTGGCTTATGTGAATGCAACGATCCCCAAAGATGACCTAGTAAGGAGTGTGTGTCAGCTCCATCTTATATGCCTATTTCTGCCTTTAACAATAACCTTTATAGATGCAATTTTACTTCCTCATAGAAATAAAAGTGTTTCCTCTTGTGTAAAATAAGGGGTTAGCTAAAGCCCTCACATAATTCTGTGATTCTCACCTGAACTTTCGTTTGTTTTCTCAAGACTGGCTTTGGTTTTAAAAAACTGTTAATCTTTAGTAGAAAAAAATGGTTACCTAAGGAATGAGCTTTTCATGCATTATTGCTTCTCTTTTCAATTTGAAATACTATTACCTCAGAAGCATACCAACATTACTCTCCAAACACTGTTCACCTGCCTTTTTACTTACAGATAGAAAAGTGTTCATGCATATTACTTCCAGAAAAAACTGCTGTCCAGATTTTATTATCAAATTCTCTACTAATACAAAAGCCACTTTTCTATCAAAAACTCCCCCCAATCAAAATGTAGTTATTAATAAAGTCAGTTTCTACCTTTAACAGAGATGATTTGCCTCTCAGGTTCCTTAGCTCGTTGTTTGTACTGATGTCAGCCTGTTGAAGTACGCCATTTCTGTAATTACGCCAATGGTGAGAAAAGGCAATAACAAATCTAAGGGGAGAGAGGGATAAAAATGGAGACAGATCTGTTCTGAAGCTCCAAAGCAAAACTGACTTAAACTTTTTTTTGTTTTGTTTTGTTTTGTTTTGTTTTTTTGCTATAGGGCACGTGCACTTGCCAGAAAGACAGAGAGAGACAGAGAGACAGAAAGCAAGAAATCACCCCCCCAGCGGGGATGGCCACAACACAATCCATTCTCCTCCATTCTCCTCTCGGGATCTTGGGCACGCATGCATACGTGCCCCGCGTGAGTTTAAGCCACTGGGTTCGGGATTTGAACTGCAGTTGACTACCTGGGAGTCCAGTGACATAGCCATTACACCAACTGCTGGTCCCGAAAATTGATCTAAACTTCTAATCTCTAGAAGTTTCTATTTGAGAAATTAGGCAAAGTATTTTAATACACCAGGCAAAAAGGCAGGCATTCTGCGGTAGAATCAAATAGATGGGTCCAGTAAAAAAAGGACTACAAGCTCTTGAAGCTCCTATCTTTGAGACAGAGAGAGAGGAGGGAAGAAAGCACCATCTCATCCCCCCCCCCCCACAGTGTGATGTGATTATGTCACAATCCTTTTCCCTCAATCCCTGCATCCCTTTAGGATTTGAGGTACGCACTTACATGTTCCTGGCATGTTTTTCAAGGTGTTGGACTGGGACTGGAACTGGATTGGCCATGCAAGATCCAGCTCCCTTAACCACTGCACTACTAGGCCAGCCTGAGAGTTAAAGTTTTGACTAACAAAATAATTTTCAAATCCTTGACTTAAATCTGATGCTCTTCTACCTTGGAGTTAGAGTAAGGTATAACTAGTCTTCTCCCATTAAATTCATGAATGTTATAGTCACAAATATTACCAAGCAATCAATGGTTGGTTGGTTGGTTAGTTAGTTCTCATTAGAGCACAGGTCAAATATACATCGAACTATGTGATCAGGAATAAATTGCAAGTGAAGTAATGTTACAGATTTAGAGACCAGCAGGTGGAATAATGGCTATGTCACTAGACTCCCATGTAGATGACCATGGTTCAAGTCCTGGACCCAGTGGCTTAAACTCACTCCGGGCACGTGTGTGTGCGTGCCCAAGGTCCTGAGAGGAGAATGGAGGAGAAGGGATTGCGGCATGGCCATCCCACCTGGGGGGTATTTTCTCACTTTCTGTCTCTCTGTCTTTCTGGCAAGCACATGTACCCTATAGCCAAAACCTCTCCAAAAAATAAATAAATAAATAAAAGTTACATATTTAAAGTCGTTCATACTTTTCCATTGGTGACCCTCAAAATTGCAATTAGATTCATTGCCAGTCCTTACTTTGACCCCAACATAACTTTACATTTACCTTATCATTATATTACATTGCTTGAAAATTACTGTATAAATTAAAACTTTTAAAGATTTAATTGAATGTCTTTTTATTTATTTAACTTCTACAAGGGTAACACTTATATTTTTTCACCATTTCTTCATAAATGAATTTGCTCCATTTTAGGGCTTAAATGATATTGATATTCTAAGCTATACAGTTTTTTCCCCTCTCCTTGGTTGGTTGATTGGTTTTCCCCTCTTCTTGTTCTGCCTGTATTTTCTTTAAGGTTAGAGTTTTGCTTTGCATCAGTGGCAACCAGGCTAATGTGTTTTTTTGTTTTGTTTTTATTTGTTTGTTTATATTCAATCACTATACATCATTTAGATTGTAAAGAGACTTTACCCAGCATGATATATACCTCAGTCCAGCCCAGTTGAGAATACTATACACATCATATTCAACAGGTAATAGACCATGTATGTGTCCCACAAATGTCTTACCTCTCTATTTTTTTCTGCAAGTCTCCTTTCCTATGCTTTTCTCCTCTCACACCCTCCTAATATTAAATCTCTCAAACTAGAAAAAGCATAGCAGGAGCTGACCAGCCCCTCACATTAACTACGGAGCCTTGTGTGTAAAGATATGAAATGTGTGTAAAGACATTACGTATATTCTAACTCATTTTCAACCCTAGATATTTATTTAAAAATACAAACCACTAGGGAAAAGAAATCACAGTTTAAATGTTGAACTCAACAGATACAGAGAGAAATATTTACACTATAGTAAGAGTTACAAAACAAAAAAATTTTGCCTACAAGAAGCTGAAATCACTAAGACTATTTTATTTTATATTATGCTGTAAAATGGAGTTAGTTTTTTTTAGGAGAGATCGTTTTCAAAATTATTTTTAAAAAACTTTTTCATATTTTATTATAAATCCTGCCAAAGATGTATGCATTTTTCTGTGTGTATAGGCATCTTCTTTATCTCTGTTCAAAGACATTCCTCTTGTGCTTGGATATAAATGCTAAATCCTGTCATAGGATAAACAGTCCATTTACATTAAAAGACACCTTTTTTATTGAAAAAAAAAGTATCGCAGAAAGAATCTACAATTTGTATTTAAGTAGGATTATTCAATTGAGATAATGCACTAGATTTTTTAAATATGTGATTTTTATAAGGTCGGTAAATACTGCCACTATTACAGTTATTTTAAAACTATTTCCCAAGCTAGCACACTTAAACATGTACAATCTCTTTATTCGGGGATTTTTGATCTGTATTATGTTCTCTATAAATGAGAGTCATTTTTTCAATTCCTAAACTGTTTAAAAGTTTAAAATGAAGCATTAAATAGCATAGTTAGATCCTTCTTAATGCAAAATCAGTTAAATCCTAAAGGTAACTATTCTGTACTAAAATAATTTATTGTCAGTCATTTACAGTGGTATAAAAATATGTGAACTTCTCTCTTAGTGGACCTGTTATACTACAGTATCTCAAAGAAAAAAATTTTGGTACAACTATATTCTGGGTGAAACTATTAATATCTAATTGAAGTTGATTAAAAAAAGTGCAGTCTTTGAAAGTGTTTCTAGAACTTTATGGAGCCTAACAGTTGCATGAGAGCTTGGCAAAAAAAAGAAAATCTAAATTCAGACACTTTGATTCTGATTCCAATGGGACCTTGAGAGAGCATCCCAGTAACTGAGATGCATGCTGTCTATTCAGACAGGGATGGTGGGTGATAACAGATAATGCTAAAATAGCAAAGATGTCACACAAAGGGTTAAATTGCTAAAACAGGCTCACAGGAATGATCATTTTTTCCTCACAGAAAGTTTGAGTAATAATTCAAAGGATTCAAACAAGAGTCAGGAACAAAGGCATGATTTCCTCCTGGAGGAGCAGGTGATTATTAATCACAGTGTCCCCCCAAATTTCTCTGTTTTGCATCAGGACACTGTTTGGATTAACATATAGAATTAGTGATATGTGCAAAAAGAATATAGTTCAAAAAAAGAAGAAATTTGGAGACTTCATAGCTTTGTACTTCATTAGTTACATGCATGTAAAATGCCTACTTGATTATCTCATTCTCTGGACTACCAGGTTTACCTATAATAGACAATCCATGGAAACAAGTGATATTCTTCTAAGAACATTTCGTCTTTAAAAATTAGGAACTCTGTCTTTACGCTTAGCATGTTGACAAGAGGTCTGTTCCAGGGAAAGTCTTTGGAGGCCCATCCCCCATCCTATTCTATCTTCTCAAAACAGATGCTCTTCTACAAAAAAGACAGTTATGGGGCTTACTGTTAAATCTTTTCTTTCCATTTCTGCCTCTAAACAGATCATAAGAAAAAACAGTAGTTTAGGCAAAAGATATCTTTTTACAATTCTCTCTGTACAGATACTCAAATAAGAACCAAGACTTATTTCTTGAATAGGCTTGAAAATACAATTTACATTATGTCTTAGACTATGTTTTTTCTAAATATATATATGTGTGTGTGTGTGTGTGTGTATATATATATATATATATATATATATATATATATATATTCCATTGGAAAAGTAATTAACTAACCAGTAAAAACTTACATGTATGTGAATTTGCACTCTTTTCATTGTTTTTGAATATACTCTTTTACACACTGTATTGATACTTACCAATGCCATGATACATTGTGGGCACTAATGCAGGTTTTCAAGTCAAAGTGTCTTGAATTAGAAAGAACATCTAACCATATATAATATTTCCTGTGTAATGCTTTAACAAGTTCTGCTTGAACATATCCAGGAGACAAATATTTGACAAAGTGGATCCATTCTACCCAATATCACCAGTGAACTTTAAACTCTCCTTATACTCCCGTACCCATCACCTCCTGCATTCGGAGTCATGTCCAACTGAATAACAGAAGGAGAAAAAAGAGGCTAGGAAACTACAAGTTTATGGATAAGTAAAAGACAAAGTAAAATGATTTTTTTCAATAGCACTTTAAAGTTTATCAAGTTTTGGAGCCTAGATGCATGTAAGCTTTACTGTAAGCCTGTATAATAATTATGAACCTTATTTTAGGATGAGAAACTGAGTCTGCAAACATTTGGTTAATATCGCTAAGCTTACACAGTTAGCAAATAATGAAAGCACGATTGATTTTTGGCAGGGGAGTGTCTTAATGTTGTAACCAGTCCACTTTTCATTACATCACTTTTCCCTATGTGCTCTGTGAAACAGTATTATAGGAGTCAGGGAAGTGGTTGAGTGAGAAGAATCACTGTGGTAATTTAAGTTTGACAAATGTTGAAACAAGCAAAATTCTGTATATTTTACAACCATGGAATTCCTAATTTGTCGTTCATCATCACATAATTTGAATCTTGTAAAGAGAGTTAGAGAAGGTAATATTTTCCCACTTTATTTAACTTTAGGTTTGCTTTATGGCAGACTGACCCTGCAACTAATTTTTCTTAGAATCTTATCTGGAAAATTTTGGACTTTGTACTTCTGCACTCCTGATCTTTGATTCTAATGACCAGTGAAGGGACAATGCCACTGAATCTGCAATGTAATGCTGGCTAAGAACAGTATCTCCATTTAGGAGAATCACCTACAGTTATGGTGAGTGAGTGGACATACTGCTTTTGATATTAGCTCTTAAGGAAAATCTGAAATTACCCGGTTAAGGATGCATCTACACCTTTGCCTTTGTGGATGCAAACAGCTATGTGAAATAATTCCTAAAATAGTAACTAAATAAACTAAACTCCATACTTAACTTGAGAATCTAAAATGCAAGGGGCGATTTGGGTAAGCATTGACAGATTTCCAACACCAAGCACTTAGAGCAATTCCTTCTCCAAGTTAATTTCACTGTACTTGATATATAAGATTTTTTTTTTCTTTTTTTTTGGAGAGGTTTTTGCTATAGGGCGCGTGCGCTCGCCAGACAGACAGAGAGAGACAGAGAGATAGAAAGCAGGAAATCACCCCCCAGGGGGGATGGCCACGCCGCAATCCCTTCTCCTCCATTCTCCTCTCGGGATCTTGGGCACGCACGCACACGCGCCCGGCGTGAGTTTAAGCCGCCGGGTCCAGGACCTGAACCGCGGTCGACTACGTGGGAGTCCAGCGACATAGCCATTACACTAACTGCTGGTCCCGATATATAAGATTTTTAAAAACAGAATGGCTCGCTTGTCTCAGACTGTGCTTATTTCCTAAAGCTTCCAAAAGTCCTCTTTTTTATTTCAGAAAGAAAACAATCACTGCAGTACATTGTGCTGAATTACATCTAAGAATCCAAACTATTTCTGCAGCAAATTCTATTTAACTGTCCTAATATCCTGTTTTAATAAGAGTTTCACCAGAGAGATAAAAATTAAATGTTTGCCAGAGTGATGCATTAATAACTCAAAACCTTTAATTATAGCAGTACCCAATTTAATTAAACCCTGCAGTACAAACTGCTGGCCTTCATATCACAGACCTCTGTGTTGAATGGTTTATAGCTGAGTTATTAAAAAAAGAAAACTGACTCTATGTTTCAGAAAATGATAAAGGTTCTCCACTTACAGGAGAATAATCTTTGTTTTCAGTTGTGGAAACAAAAACAGTCAGTACAATCCCAGCATTGACGTTGAAGTCACAATTCTTATTTTATTAAAAATAACCATACACACTTCTTGGATAATTACTACTAATGTAAATTAAGAATTCTTTTTAAAATGAAGCAAATTTAGAAGTAAAAAAGAAGGTAAATGAGACATCTCAAGTGAATTTCCTTTTACACAAAGATGAAGACTTTGATGTAAAATTTAAGGAGATAATGAGTAGCCATTTGCTTATTCAAAAATCACTTATTTTCCAGTGAGATTATGTCTCTGGAAAGACTCCTAAATTCTCCTCCTTTTCCCATATGTCATGACTGCCAAGAGGTCTCAGAATAATAGATTGCAAACTGAGACATAAATAATACACATCTGGAGGACTTGCTAAACACAAATCACTGGGTCCCTCCTTCATGCTTTCTATTTCAGAAGGTCTTGGTGAAGATAAAGAATTTTTATGTCCAATAAGTTTTCAGGTGGTTCTGGAATCTGGTCCAGGCACCAAAAATAAAGTATCATTGGTATAGAATAAACAGAGGTCGTATCCTCTTATATGCCATTAATGGAGACATACAGAAAGAAAAGAAAAAAGAGGAAGAAAAAAATAAAAATAAGAGTGATCTTTATTCCTGTCTTCTAGGTGGAAACCTCTAAACTCTTGAGATATTTGAGTGATAGAAATGCTTTTTAAAATTCATGCTGAACCGTTCTAAGCACAACTGGCAGACAGGTCCAACATGACCAGAGCAAAAAGAACACAACTGAGGCATTACAACAGCTGACATAAAAAAAAAAAATTACTACAAAAGCTATAGTAACAAATACACCATGATACTGGCATAAAAACAGACACACAGACCAATAAAAGAGAATTGCAAACCCAGAAATGAATTCAGGTACTTGCAGCCTTTTTTTAACACAAACACCAAAAACATTCATAAGAAATGGCAGTCTCTTGAATAATTGTTTCTAAAAACAGTAGGTGTCCATATGTAGAACTATATACAAAGATTAACTTAAAATGAATCAAAGACTGAAATGTAAAACCTGAAACTACAAAAGGACCACGAGAAAATATGCTATAAAAAATACTTCAGGACCTTAGTCTGGACTTAGGTTTATTTTAATAAGATTTCAGAACACAGGCAGCAAAATCAAAATTTACAAAGGGGATTATATGAACCTAAAAAGTTTCTGTACAGCTATATAAACAAACAACGTGAAGAGACGATTAGCAGGATGGGAGAAAATATATGTAAACTATTTATTTAACAGGTACTTAATGTCGAGAATATAGAAGCAGTCTTCAAGAAGTTGGTAGAAATGTGTTTTTACATTGAATTATTTAGTTTTTGCTGTTGAGATGTTTGAGTTCCTTGTATCATAGAAATTAAAAATGTAGAAAAATGGAAATGAAGTATGAGTTTATTTTGGTGCAAAACATTTTTTCAATTCATGAATAGTTTTTTTATAATACTGACAAGTGATCTGAATAAACATTTTTCTAAAAGAAGACATGCAAATGTCCATCAAGTCTAACAAAAAAAAATAATAATGCTCAATACCACTCAATGTTAGGGAAATACAATGACCCAAACCACAATGAGATAGGATCTTACTCCAATTAGAATGACTATCATCCAAAAGACAAAAAATAAGTGATGGTGAAGATACAGAAAATTTGCATTCTTTTAAAATGTTTGTGAGAACATGGGAACCAGCAGTTAGCGTAATGGCTATGTCGCTGGACTCCCACGTAGTCGACCGCGGTTCACGTCTCGGACCCGGTGGCTTACAACTCACGCCGGGCGCGTGTGCGTGCGTGCCCAAGATCCCAAGAGGAGAATGGAGGAGAAGGGATTGCGGCGTGACCATCCCCCCTGGGGGGTGATTTCTCGCTTTCTCTCTCTATGTCTCTCTCTGTCTGTCTGGTGAGCGCACGCGCCCTATAGTGAAAATCTCTCCAAAAAAAAAAAAAAAATGTTTGTGAGAACATAAATTAGTACAACCTTTATAAAACACATTGTAAGTTTCCTCAATAACCTAAATATAAAACTACCATATGATCCAGCAATCCCACTACTAGTTATACCGTCAAAGGAAAGGAAATTGATATATCCACGGATATCTGCACTGCCATGTTTATGGCAGCATTGTTCATGATAACTGAGATATGGAATCAACCTGGAAGTTCATTGAAAATAATTGGATAAAGAATGTTGTTATATTACGGAATACTTTCATCCATCAGAAAGAATGAAATCCTATCATGTGTGGCAACATGGCTAATTCTGAAGGACTTTATATTGAGAAAAGCGAAACAAATATTGCATGCTCTCATTACATGTGAAAAGCCAATAAAAGTTAATCTGAAAGAAACAGTAGAATAGTGATTAGCGGAGACTGAAAGGGGTGTGGGAAAGGGTGATAGAAAACTGTTGGCTAGCATGTAAATACTACAGTTGGATAAGAAAATTAAGTTCTAGTGTTCTCTAGTATACTAGGGTGACTATAACTAGTAATTTATTGCTTTTTTTCAAAATAGCTGGAAGAGAGAATTTTGAAAGTTCCCAACACAAATAAAAGAGAAATATTTGAAGTGAGAGATATGCTAATTATTCTGATATTATTATTATACATTCTCCACATATATATATTAAAATATCACACTATAATTTATAAGTATGTGATTTTCTGTAAATTGCAAATTAAAAGATTCAATTAATGTTAAAATTAGGGGGAAATAAGTAAGTAAATCTAAGTACTTTTATTAAGCTATATATGGACCTACTGCTGAACCTAACACAGAAAGATTATTCCAGGTGTAGTAATTTGCAAGATAGGTTGAATATCCCAATAATGAAGCAGTTTAGCTTTTGGTCTATTACGCTCCACTTTTTTTGTGTATCACTTTTGTCTCTCCCAATTACCAGTGGGGTAATTACCCCTGATTCAGTGTGTGTCAATAATTTTTCTTCTCTCTATTAAATGGCCTTTCTGCATTTTGTGTATTGTCTTATAAAAGGAGTTGTGAATGTGGCAGTCTTCATGAAAAGAGGTTGTTCATTATGAGTGTCCAGAACATGATAAACACTTCTTTTATTTGAAAATGAATTTACACAAGATAGTCCTTAAGATCATAGTCTTCTCATTCATTCGAAAATTGTATTTCTCTTGGTAAAACTTAATAGTTTCAGATATCTTTTTTCAAGTTTGTGTTCATATTTTCATAAGAATTTGACATTTGCATTATTTTAAACACTGATCAATTTTCAATTACATTTTTTTAACTGATTACTGCTGGTATAAGGGACAAAAAAACATTACTAATACTTCAGAATTGACCATATAAAGGAAATTTTCCTTGAGTATTTTGAATCATTTTGGTGTTAGTTTAAATCATTTTAAAAATAGTTATTCTTTACTATATTGTAGTAGGTAAATTATGTAATCCTCAATTTAAAAATGTGTAAATGCCTAAAAGCAGTTATTGTTATTAATAAAAAAACTATAAGAATATGCAATGTTTAAATTTATTAATGTAAACTAAACATGGAATAATAATAGTATATTTTTACTAAATATTATAAAAATATAAAAATTACAGTTTCCAGTGTTATCACTGCCAATATATTCTTTACTATATCATAGCAAAAAAATAACTATTTTTAAAATGATATAAACCAAAAAGATAATAATTCATTAATATGCACCAGATATATTAAAAACTCTACTCAATCCATCAGGCAACATTACTATATCTTTTCAGATACATAATCTGATGCTTTGAGAAGTTTACCTAGCTAACATATGAAGCCTGATATTTCTAATGTCTAAACTCTATTACTGTTTCTTATCACACTCAACTGATTTTTTTTTCTATATCGTACTATCTTTTAAAAATTCTCTGTTGAAGCTAAAGTTTTCAAAACTTTACTAGGCAAAGTTTACAGGTAATTTCTATGCTATTTTAAATATTCTTGAGCTAAGATATTAACAGTGTATTTTTTTAATATAGCTGATAATTTTAAGAACATTGGTATATAGACACATGTATTGAACAAATACCAAACAAATACAGACTTAACAAGGGGACTTCTAAATGGTCATGAAATGTGGAATTAAAGTAAAAATATATTTTGGTAAAAAAATTTTGAAACCACACATAGTTTTTTCATAATATGCATTTTCATGGAATTTTTGAAGACCTTTGATATATTTTAAATATCATGTGTACACAGTAAATAGATCATATCATTTTATCTGTTAATTTAAAAAAAAAATAAGACAGAATAATTTGCTTAAAATATGGATGTAGAAATACTAAATAATTCATATCAAATGTGTGTTTAGGATAGGAAATCTCCATGTTAATATCTTAAGTAGTCTGAAATCACTACTTTAATATTTTTTTTCAGAAACCTGATAGAATTAGTCTAATATCTGTAAGTAGGAGTAACTTGAAATGTTAAAAACAAATAAGTTGTAACAAAGGAAGTATTTAAATTATATTTAAAATGAATTGATCTATCACATTACCTATCTTAATGATATATTATATACTATATCATATAACTATAATTATATTATTATAATAACATTATCATCCTTATAGCAGACAATTATAGATAGATATATAGAATATAACGAACATGTAAAAGCTAGACTGTGCCTAGCCTCTCGATAGCAGTCAGCAGTGTACCAGACTGCAAAGCTGGAAGCCACATACTGACTGTGGTTTGAGCCCCCGATCTGGTTGACCTGAAAACACACCGGGTATAAGCAAATTTGCTCAGGATTCCAGCAGGCTGCAGGACTGAAGAAAGGAGATAGCAACATGACCAAACCCCATGGTTCTTTCTCTCTCTTGTTCACTCCTTCATGTGTACTTACTCCTTCATGTGTACATATAAGCTCAATTATGAATACTTAAAAAATGTTATTTTATTAAAAATCTTGACTTTTGTAAAACAACCCAGCACTACCTCAGATTACTTTGTGCAAAAATTATTATTGTCAGATTAAATATTTAAATGTGAGACATGAATTGGAAGATTGTCACAGCACATTAAATAGAATATTAAAAATGTAATCTCGGGGCTGGCAAGTGGCGTGGTGATTAAAGGCGCTGGACTCCCACATGGCCGACCACGGTTCAAGTCTTGGACCTGGTGGCTTGCTTTCTCACTTCCTCTCTCTCTCTCTCTCTCTGATCAAACTGAAAAATAATAATGGTATAATAATAAATAAAAAAAAGTTAAATAAAATAATTCTTTAAAAAAATGTAATCTCTATGTGAAAAAAAAATCTTCCCACAGATTATGAAGGAAATGATGACATAAGAAAAAAACTGTTTCTTACATATGCTAGCAAGGAGATTTTTCTTTTTCTTTCTTCTTTCTTTGTTTCTTTCTTCCACTTTCTTTCTTTCTCTTTTTTTCTTTCTTCTTTTTACAGAGAGAAATATTTGCTATAGGGCACATGTACTCACTGGAGAGACAGAGAGACACAAGTGAGAAATCATCCACCCCCCCAGGGAGGATGTCTACACTGCAATCCCTTCTCTGCTATTCTTCTCTTGGAATTATGGGTACACATGTACATATGCACATGCGATGTCTACACTGCAATCCCTTCTCTGCTATTCTTCTCTTGGAATTATGGGTACACATGTACATATGCACATGCACTTGACCTGAGTTTCAAGCCAACGATCTGGGACTTGAACCCTGGTCAATCACATGGGGGTCCAGCAACAACCATTACACCATCTGCTGGTCCTAAGATTTTTCTTAATTTAAAAATAAGTCTTAAAACTAGGGATATAAAAGTTATGTCATTCTCAAGTTTAAAATGTGTGAATGACGAGGCTGGCGGTAGTGTGGTGATTAATGACTCTGGACTCCCACATGACCAACCACAGTTTGAGTTCCAGACCTGGTGACTTGCTTTCTCACTTCTCTCTCTCTCTCTCTCTCTCTCTCTCCTCTCTCTGCCTCTCTCTGGTTTAGTCAAAAGAAATAAGTAAATAAATAAAGCTAAATAAAATAATTCTTAAGAAAAGCTTTTTTAAAATGTGTGAATACCTATTATTGTTGTTAATAAAAATCTATAAGCATATAAAATGTTTAAATTCATTATTAATCAAAAATATGGAACAATAGTAGTATCTTTTTATTGAATATTACAAAAGTATAAACAATTACAGTTTCCAGAGTTATCATGCACTTCTTTGGGAAGTGGTCAAACTCATGAACTCCTGAAGGGAATTTATTATTTTTAAATAATTTTTTATTTAATTTTATTTATTATAACTATTATTTTTTAACTTGCTACAGGCCCCATGCATTCACTAGAGAGAGAGAGAGAGAGAGAGAGAGAGAGAGAGAGAGAGAGAGAGAGAGAATATGAGAAAGCAAGCCACCAGTTTCAAGACTCCAATCATGGTCGACCATGTAGGAGTCCAGCACTTTAACTCTATGCCACCTAC
This sequence comes from Tupaia tana, assembly GCA_026018925.1. NCBI lineage: Eukaryota > Metazoa > Chordata > Mammalia > Scandentia > Tupaiidae > Tupaia > Tupaia tana. The sequence continues at coordinate 157,687,189 of JAKSZU010000003.1, read as the reverse complement.
TGGGCCAAGAAAAAGCTAATTTGAAGAGAAAAATTTCCAGAAAGATAGAATAAAATAGAACAAACTTGTTAAAAATTATTTTAGAAAGTATATAGACTTGTTCCAGATTCCCTTTTGAAGGAGTACAGCCAATTAAAACATATTCTCAGAGATCTGCAGACGTACAAATATTCATTCTGAATTCTATCTAAACATTAATAAATTTTTTAAATGTACATATTCAATACAAAGAGATTGGATAAACAAATTATAATACACTAATAAAAGGATAAATTTAACTAACATCTCTCAAATGGAAATAGATAACAAAGTAAAGAAATAGGTAATGACAGAAAGTCTACTTAATATTTTGTTAGCTTTAAATATGCTTGTAGGCATCATTAAACTACTTTTAGTTTTTTTCATCAAAATGCACTGCAGGTTAATTAGAGATACTTTGCAAATCACAGGTAAGGCTGAAGGAATAAATTTATATCACTCAGAGAAAAACCACCGTAAGTATTTATATATACATACATACATATTGTCAAAACAGAAAAATAATTAGTATGAGTCCAAGTTAAAGAAATTAGGAAAGAAATGCAGTTTCAGAATACATTTTCTTCCTTATTTTGACTACACAGCAATTTATTTTACAGGACACTATCAAGAAGAGGGCATTGTAGAATTAAGAATACTATAAGTTTTTTTTTTTTTTTTTTTTTTTTTTTTGGAGAGGTTTTTTCGCTCTAGGGCGCGTGCGCTCGCCAGACAGACAGAGAGAGACATAGAGACAGAAAGCGAGAAATCACCCCCCAGGGGGGATGGTCACGCCGCAATCCCTTCTCCTCCATTCTCCTCTCGGGATCTTGGGCATGAGTTGTAAGCCACCGGGTTCGAGACGCGAACCGCGGTCGACTACGTGGGAGTCCAGCGACATAGCCATTACGCTAACTGCTGGTTCCCAAGAATACTATAAGTTTAAAGAAAATATAATGCTATGTAATTTGAGGTTACACCAAATACCTACTGTGACGGGGCAGGGAACCAAAGAACTTCTACGCTGGCATTTGTTAGAAGACTGTAAAAACCATTAACTTGTTATTTGAAAATATGTAATCTTATAAAATTATGTAGCAACAAAATCGCTATTATTGCTTTTTAGAAAATATATATATATATTTTTAGGTAGGATTATTTAGAAATTATATTTGTTTATTTAACAGGACGAGAGATAGGAGAGAATGAAGGATAGGTGCCTTCAGCAGGGTTCCACACCACAGCCCCTTCCCCCCATCTCCATGTCTTCCTCAATCATCCACCTAAACGCAAACACACACACACATCCACACACACATGCCTGTCTACACAGCCAGGATCATGGACACACAAACAGTCTATATAGGTGTGGAACCAAACCTACCATCTTCCTTATGACTCCAGCATTGCTTTAACAGCCTGTTAAGATATAAAATGGCTGGGAAGACAGGAATTGTGGAATGATGGCTGGAATTGTGAGTTAGGGCTCGCTCTAAGGGCAAGTCTCCTCTGAAATAATAGTGCTACTTCTAGCATTATGTAATCTTCCTGCATTTCTGTTTCTTATCTATAGGATAAGCCTGTTGTGATAGATACTCTGGTATAACCTTTATTTCTATAGTTTTGTAATTCAATTCTATCTTCTAGTTCTGTTTACTCATTTCACTTATTTCTCGTACATATAAATGTTATTACAATTTATTGGAAACTAACAAAGCAATATTTGCTGCATTGTGTAAATTTCTGGATTTTATATGATATATGTATATACATAAAAATGTTAACAATTACCTTCTGTTAACATGATTATAAATTTTATTTCCATCTCTCAGTCTACTTTTTCCTAAGAATCTAAAATTCTGCTGTACTTCTTTCTTAAGAAGAAAAATACATTTTCATGGTAAATCCATATGAGGAACACTAAAGTATGATATCTTGTAGATATGACATTATCTAATGGTCAGTTTACAATAAAAAGTTTTTAAAAATTAGCAAAAACATCCATTAAATTCTTACTCTAGGAACCAGCAGGTAGTGTGGTAGTTAAGGCACTGGACTCTCACATGGTTACTATCCTTTGAGTCCCAGACCTGGCGCCTTGCTTTCTCACCCTCTCTCTCTCTGTCTCTTTCTGGTGAGTGCATGTGTCCGGTAGCAAGTTAAATAATAACTATAATAATAATAATAATAAAATTAAATCATGTTTTAAAATTTATACTCTATGCTATAATCATTCAACATATTGCAAGTAAGTATCCTTTATAATTTTCTTTTTTGCACTAGGTTTCATATGTATGTTTATCTGCAATCTTGAAGAATGGAGATCTAATTTTACACTTTTGTGATTATTTTGGGTTCTAAGTTAGTGTCTTCTTTTTAGTTAGGAAGGTCAATGTGGTCAATAGAAAAATAATTAGACTGTATTGCATTATCTGAAATGCTTGTTGCTTTATAAACATCTCCCTGCAAAGGTTTCTTTATGATATAAAATTTCTTCTACTTAGGTTATATCATAGGGATTATGGGTATTAGGTGTCTTTCTTTTGATACCTGCCAGGAGAGCTCTGCCTGGATAAAAGAGGCCAAACTGGTTAATCTCTTAGAGCTATTTCCAACAGTCACTATGCACACAAATGATAAGTGAGGGATGCATCCCGAGCGTTCCCACTGGGAAGAGACTCCATCATCATCTGTCTGACATTGCTGTAAGTCCTTAAATGAAGGATTCAATACCTGAGCTCATTTTGGAAATGTGCCAAAGTCATCTTCACTCACTAATCCCTGCTGGCAGTTGAAATGCTATTATGGAAATACTACAAAAGTGTCTCCTATAAGAGAAATTTATATTTTCCCTAAAGTTTAGGGCACTTGTTTTTTAATACCAGTCTTTCATTTAGTACTTCTTAGAAGCCTAAGGCTTGGTTTCCATACATATATGTGTGTGTACACACACACACACACACACACACACACATATGTTTATTTTATTTTATTTATTTATTTATTTATTTATTTTAGGAACAAAATTTATTCCAATTAAAACAGAATTCATTTCAGGAGAAAGATATGAAAAGTCGATTTCCACCCGGGAGCTCTGGGTTGGGGGTCAGGGCCCCGACCCGTCCTCGGCAGCCTCAGCCCCAGGGGGAGGGGGCCCCAGCGACCCGCCCGGCCTTCTCCCTCCCGGCCCACCACACGCACGGCACATGCATTTCAAATAACAAAAGGTTTAAAAACAGCGCTTATAGAATACTCTTCTTTAAATAGGTGCCGGCTTGGATGGTCTGAAACCAGGCCAGTGATATACAGGTGAGAAACAAAGAGAAAGATTCAGGTACCCTGGACAGAGAATCAAGGATCTGAACCCAAGTGTCCCATATGATTCCAGTATTGAGCAAAAGTGGCCTATTACCAGCACCACAGTGGCTGGGTCTGAATATGCATATTTTTAATAATTCCATTTATTGACTAATTAAGAATAAATTATTATTTATATTTTTAATTGTTAAGTTATGGCTTCATGATAAGTGTAAAGCATGAATATAAATAAGATGTGAGACTATAGCACATCATAATATGAGTAGCAATACGCAGTCATTCAAATAGTCATGCCCTAAATCCAAATAAAGTATAATCAGCAACAACAGCAAAAAACCTCCAAAAAATAAAAATAGAAAAATCTAAATTGATATAAATGTGACTGAGAGAAATTTGACAATATGTATTGAAGACTGAAATCAACATAAATTCCCTGTCCCTATTTTGAACAATACTGAACCATTTCCCTGTTCTTATCATAAAATGCTGGGGACAAGCAAAATCTGCTTCTGGAAGATATGACAGTGAGCCGACTAAAATAGTTTTCTTATCAAGACTAGTAGCTTGCTTTAGACTTACTTTAAGACTTTCACAACGCTTTGCCTATCAATTCAAAGCCACTTTATCGTAAACTCTGCCTAATCTCAACCAGTTAAGTCCCACTTTAATATCACATAACTCAGGTCCTCAAACTCTATAAATGTCCTGCCATAACTTCCTTCTTTTGAGGTACAGCACTATGTCCAGTTCATGCTCCTCCTCCTTGCAGTAGATCTAATAAACTTAAACTTGTTTAATCAATAACTTTTCCTGGTGGTGTTTTGGGAGGGCAGTAGTCAAAAACAATGAAGTATTTGAAACATTATATAGAGCTAAAGGTTCTATTGAATAGTTTTACAAGTTAATTCTTAAAAAATAACCCAGGTTTAGTTCATATAGACATTGAATTACAGCAATGTTAACTGCAATTTAGTTTACAATAGGGAACAAATACTCAATAAAAGAGGGGCATTCATTTGAATTATTATATATTCATAGGGTAGAACGCCATACCATAATGAAAATCAAGTACCTAAAAAAGTAGGTTGCATGATGCTCAAAAGACATAAAAAATGATAATCAAAAATGCTATTTCCTTCCACTTAACCCAAATTGCTTCCTCCCAATTATTTTCTTTTTACTCAAAATAAAGCACACGTGTGCACACATGAGAGAAAGAAAGATGAGCACCCTTTACAGGGTTTAGTTATGCCATAATCCATTTCTTCCATTTCTCCAGTCCATCAGATCTTGGGCTTTGCATGTATGCTCACTGTGTTTCAGGCTGCCTGGGTTACTTCCCCAATTTTACTTATTTTAGTAAAGGGCATTAACAGCTACTTCATTGTTCCAGTCAAAAAAATAGGGATACTTTTTGTTCCTTCTTTTCCGATTATCATGTCTTGTCTAAGCCTTTATTCTTTGCTTGAATTACAAAGTATGTCTGGCTATACTTCTTAAATATTTGTATTTTCTGTTCCTGAAGCCAATATCATCTCTCTTCAATGACACGAAACATCAACACCTTTCATTTTTAACTTCTAAACTAATTCTTTAACAGCAGCTGGTTGGATCATTTACAAACACAAATTATATACAGTTTAAATTACTTCAACATCTATTTATTTCAATTAGAATAAAATATAAACTCCTTATCTTAGCATAATATATATTGGCATATATTATTTCCTCTCCAACTTCATCTCTTATCATTCTCTGTCTAGCTCATACAAATCAGCTTCGCCGATGTCTTTCTTTTTTTTTAAATTAAATCAAACCCTTTCTCCACTTTGGATCTTTGCATGTTCTATTCCATTGGAATGTACTAACATATTCTCATTTCTTTGCATATTATTGATGAAATATATTAAAAAACATCCTCCCAACCCAGAAATCCTCTCCACAAAGGTAGTAGAGCAAGAAAACACTTTTATTATTGAATAAGCATTACACTAGATACAATGTGAGTGACAGGCAATTCTCTGTGAGAGTGCAAAGACAGAAAGCAATTAGACGCTTTTATATGGACAAGTGGATGCAACCCATTATATACATGTTTTCAAGAGAAGCAATAACTATTTCTTAATTAAGAAGATAAGTCATCTGAACTTCATCTGGTAATTAGGGTGAGCATCTATGTGAGCTTAGTGACAGCTAGGGTTTGAACAAGTACCCTCCAAAATTAAGTTGTTAAAACTTAACATGCAAAGAGAAGAAATTAAGAGCTAGGATCTTGGGGTAAGCAGGTGGCAAAGTGGTTAAGGTGCTGGACTCTCACGTAGTCAACTGTGTTTTGAGATCTGGACTGGTAACTTGAAACCCACACTGGGCACATATGCCTACATACCCAAAATCCCTACAGGAGAATGGAGAAGGGATTATAGCATGGTCATCCTCCCTGAGGAGTGATTTTTTACTTTCTGTCTCTCTGGCAAGTGCACGTGCCCTACAGCAAAAATCTCCTGTTAAAAAAAATAAAAGAAAATAAGAGGAAGTGTTTATAAAAGGTGATTATCTCATGAATCCCTCATCCCTTCTCAATAGGATTAAGGCCATGATCAAAAGAGGCTTCACACAGTTTCAGCACTAGTCTTACCTTTCTGCCTTCTGTCCTGTGAAGACAGAACATTTCTCCCCAAGATGCAGCATTAAGTCACCATCTTGGAAGCAAAGAACACCCCTCATCTGACAGCTGGATCTAAAGGAAACCTAGTCTGGGATGTCTCAGTCTCCAGAACCGTGAAGCAATATATTTCTTTTGGTTATAAATTACCTAGTCAGTTGTAATCAGTTTACCAATACAAATGGACAAAAACATTGACCTTATCAAGAGGGTCTAAGAATCAACAGAAACAAACAAGAAGCCTTGTATCATTAAGACAGGTGGCGGTTTTACAACTTGAGCAAGGTTGAAGAAAGGCTCCTATGCTGGGACATAAACTGGGAGACAGGACTATATCTCCTTTCATATTTACACTTTAGAGAGACAGCTCCTTCAAGCAAGTCATTCCTAGGTTGTAGGGGGAAAATAGTAAAAAATAAATAAATAAATAATTAAAGCTTATTTACTTCCAAAAAAGATATATGTCAAACACACAAAGGATAAGTTTTCCAGGGCAAATGCTCTGTCAAACAAGAATGAGAGGGAAATCTTCTTGTTAATTTTGAACCAAGGAATTAAATCTCTTCTTATTTTCCTTTTCTATTAAGCACATGTGCTCACTGGACAGAGAGATAAAAAGAAAAGCAAGTGAAGCAAGTGAGAAAGCACCCCCCCTACTCCACTCTCCCCAGTAGAGATAGTCACACTGCAATCTCTTCTGTATTTTCATTTTGGGATTTTGAGCAAACACACACACATGTTCAGCATGTCTTTAAGCTGCTTGGTTCAGAAATGCAGTCACCATGTGGGGTCTAACCACTTTAAGCTCAATGCTACCTATCTGGTCCTAGCCTTCTGATTTTATATTTGTACCATAATATCTTCTAGGTTGTTATATTATTTCTAAGTATGCAAACTATTCCAAATTACCCTGTTTTCTATCTTTTCTCACTCTTTTTTTTTTTTTTTTTGGAGAGGTTTTGCTATAGGGTGCATGTGCTCATCAGAAAGACAGAGAAAAGCCAGAGACAGAAAGCGAGAAACCACCCCCCAACCCCCACACACCGGGGGGGATGGCCATGCTGCAATTCCTTCTCCTCCATTTTCCTCTCAGGATCTTCAGCATGCACACACACACACACACACACACACATGCCTGGTGTGAGTTTAAGCCACTGGGTCTGGGATTCGAACCACGGTTGACTACATAGGAGTCCAGTGACACAGCTATTAGGCTATCTGCTGGTCCCTCTATCTTTTCTCATACAGCAGTTTCAAAATTCATAATATTATTTTTCTTGTTTATTTTTCTTCTTACAAAGAACACAAATTATATTAAGTCAGTCTGTTTTGTTCAATTCCTTAACTTCTAGTAACTAGGACTTAGACGTTAAGAAAATGAAGAAAAATAGAAATTTGGGGTCAGCCAATTGTGTGGAAATTAAGACAACTGAATCCCAAATATCCCATTGCATGGTTCAAGTCTCAGATCCAGTGGTTTGAAAAAGACACCAGACATGTATGCAGGCATGCATAAAATCCCTAGAGGAGAAGACTTCTGGACATGGCCATCCTCCCTGGGGATAATTTCTCACTCTGCCTTTCTCTGTCCTGTTAAGCTTACATGCCTCTCAGTTTGTTTTAGCAAACTAAAAACAAAAACAACAAAAAAAGGAAATTTGTATCAAAAATAGAAATTACATGAAGGCAAATCTGAGACATGATGGGGAAATTCTGAAACTGTAAGACATTAAAAAATAAATGGAAGATATAAGATATAAGCAAGTAAAAAGATATACCCATTTCATGGATGAAAAAAAACTCAGTATTTTAAAAAATAACGATTCTTTCCAAAATTGACCTACAGTCATTGAAATCCTATTTAAAATTCCAATAATTTATTTGTAGTAACTGATTAAATTTACTCTAGAGATTATTTATAAAGCCAAAGGACCAAGAATTGCCTCAACAACTGTGAAAAAGAACGAAGTTGCATGACTAAAATTACAGAATAAATGTAAGGCATTCTCAAAGACAGGCTAATACTGCTATTTCTAAACTTGAAAGTAATAATTAACATACTTTTTTTCCTCATGGAGTATTTTGGTGACCATTATTCTCTCTTCGATTGGCACTATAAAATGAAAATTAAGGATAAGATATTAATTGTTATGGTCCAGGGTCAAAAAGAATCTGAACTAAATCATTAAGAAAAGGAGCACCAGTCTTCTTTAACTCTTAAAAACATACCGATGCAGTCCTGGGAGAGTTTTTGTTTTACTTTCTTTTACGTCCCTAAGTTTCATTTTTAATTACATTTTGTTAAATTAGTATTCTACTACCTAATCTCTGAAAACGACTTCTAAGTGTTATTCCTACATAGGCCACTACTAAATGGGAAATGTTACTTTCAGTAAAGAACAAATTCATGCAATCTCCACATACGGGCATTTATGTTTTTTATTACATGTAGGTAGAGTTTAGTCTCTTTTATTGCCTTCTGCTTTTGACTGTGATTCTCCTAGGCAGCAATTTCAAAATAGTCCATATATGATACTATGTATTTTTCATTATGACTATATTGGTTATTCATATACACACACACGTGCGCGCACACACACATACACACAATAAGGCTTATCTAATCGAAATATTTTAAAAGTAAAAGTAATCATGACATTGTGAAATTATTTTAAATAGATGTTATCTGGTCTATTTTTGTAACATCATCATCTTCCAGACTTCACATTAGAAAAGCAGTCTTGAGACCAGCAGCTTGCACAGTGGTTAAGACTCTGGATTCCCATATGGCCAAACACTATTGGAGTCTCAAATGGACAAGCTTGAAAGCTTGAAAATCATGCTGGGCACGTGTGTGTCTCTGTGTGTGTGTGTGTGTGTGTGTGTGTGCGCGCCCAAAATTATGAGAGGAGAATGGATAAGAGATTGTGGTGAGGCCATCCCCCAAGGGGTGATTTCTCACTTTCTCTCTCTCTCTTTCTATCTCTCTCTCTCTCTGTGTGTCTGTCTCTCTCTTGCAAACACTTGCACCCTATTGCAAAACCCTAAAAATGTAGGAAAAAAGGGAAAAGGAAAGCATTCTCAAACACACACACACACACACACACACACACACACCCTGCAAAGGTGCATAGGAACTCTTTACAAATTTTTCAGATTGGGAAGGAGTCAACAATACTTCCTCCTTGCCAGAAATTAATGGGCTGGATAGTTAGGAGAGAAATGGCCTTTTTTTTTTTTTTTTCCTGAAGTAATGAAGTATTTATTCTAGTGCCTAGCATTTTTTGTTACTTATTTTATTTTTAAAATTTTTTATATACATGACTCATATGAGTTGATACATTTCTTTTCAAGTTCTTGAGACTATTTCTCTCTCACAAAAGAAGGGTCTATCTGAACACAAGAAATCCAAAGCTTGTTAAATCAAGGCTCAGGTTAGGGCACACCTTAAAAGCTGACTCTTTTTTCTCTTTGTATATGCACTTTTTAAGTCACTTTCCTCTAGGAAAGCTTACTAACTTCACAACTTCTTAATTCTAATCTTTTTTTTTTGGACAACATAATGTAACATATTACATACCCAGTTCCTTCTTTATATATATATAATATATATATATATATATATATTTTTATATATATATATATTTTTTATATATATATATACACACACACATATATATGTATATATTTACATATATATGTGTATATATATATATATACACATTTATATTTATATAAATATATATTTATATAAATATATTCTCTCTCTCTCTCTCTCTATATATATATAGGCTCTGGATTCCCATACGGCCAAACACTATTGGAGTCTCAGATGGAACAGATGGAATATATATAGATAGATAGATAGATAGATAGATAGATAGATAGATTAAGTGTGTGGTTAGAAGTTTTAACACACGTATAGAAAATAATTATTTGGATAATGTTTTTAATTGCCAGAGGATGTGTGTGCTTACCAGAGAGAGGGAGAGAGTGCCCCAGGATGGGGTATGGTCATTCCTCAATCCCTTCCTCTCCATTTCTCCACCGTTCTGTGGTTTGGAGCAGGCAGGCCTGTGTGTCCAGTATGTTTTTCTAGCCAGCAGATTGGAATTAGAACTACAGTTGGCCATATGGGATCTGACTCTCTAAACCACTAGGGTATATGACTAGCCAAATTTCTTAAATTCTTTTTTTCCCATAACTTCTTTTAGTATTTACATAATTATATATAATATATATAGTTTATATACGTACGTAAATATATATATATATATATATGTAAATAAATTGTTTGTTTGTTTTTATGTTTTTTAAGAGAGATTTTGGCTATAGGGTACATGTGCTCTCCAGAGAGAGAAACACTGAAAGACAGAAAGTGAGAAATGAGCCCCCCACTCCAGGGGTGATGGTCACACTGCAATCCCTTCTCCTCCATTCTCCTCTCAGGATTTTGGTTACACACACACACACACACGGCCAGTGTGTTTCAAGCCTCCAGGTCTGGGACTCAAACCTCAGTCAGCCATGTAGGTGTCCAGTGATATATACATTTTTAGGCTCTACTTTTTTTTACACCACACAAATGGTTTTCCCAGGGACTATACAGTCCCTTATAGTCAAGTCAAAGATATTGTCATACATAGTATATTTACATCAACAGATAATTTTCATTTTTGTGTCTATTAAATGTTTTGTTTGATTGTTTTTCCTCTGAACCCCACCCTTCCACCCACTACCACTATTAACCATACCCTTCTATACTGTCTCTAATATCTATACTTGTCCTCCCTGTTATACTTTCCAGTCTTTTAGTTTCTGCTATGCACTGCAAACACTCAGTATATATTAAGTGGGGACATACAATGCCTCTTTTTCATAGTCTGGCTTTCTTCACTTAACATTAAATTTTCCATATTCATCTGCTTTACATCAAGGATCTCAATGAGATATAGAGATCTCATTGCTTTGGGGGGCTGAGTAGGAGTCCATATAGTGTACATGTGCCACATTTTTTCAATCCTCTAACCTGTTTTTGGACATTTGGGTTTATTCCATGTCCTAGCAATTGCAAATAATGCTGCAATAAACATGGATGTGCAAGTGTTTTTCCAACTGATGGTTTCCCTATCCTTTGGGTAAATATCTAAGAATGTAATTACTGGATCATATGGTAGTTCTACTTGTAGGTTTCTGAGGAATATCCATATTGTTTCTCCACAGTGGTTGTACTACTTCACAGTCTAACCAATAGCGTAGGAGGGTTCACATTTCACTTCAGCTTTCTTAACATTTATTATTCTTTATTATTTTTTTAAAAAGAGACACTTTTGTTATAGGGCACATACAGTTGCCAGAGAGACAGAGAGAGATAGGAAATGAGAAATCATGCCCCAAGGAAGATGGCCACACTGCAATTCCTTTTCCTCTGTTCTTCTCTTGGGATTTTCAGCATGCACACACACGTTCCCAGTGTGTCTCAAATCTCTTGGTCCAGGACTGAAATTGCAGTCAGCCATGTGGGAGTCCTGGGACATAACCATTACATTATGGGCTGGACCCTCATTCCTCATTTTTTAAGTATTAGTCATTCTGACTAGGGTAAAATGGTATCTCATTATGTTTTTGATTTGTACTTTCCTAATAATAAGAGATGTTGAGCATTTTTTTGGTATGTGTTTTTTCCTTTGAATGTCTTCCTTGGAGAGTTATCTGTTCAGCTCATTTGCCCATCTCTTAATTGTATTGATTCATTTTTTGCAGGTAAGCTGCTTGTGTTCCCTGTATTCCAGTTATCAGTCCCTTATCTGTGGTATGGTTTGCAAATATATTCTTCCACTCAGAGTCGTGTCTCCTCACTCTATTATTTATTTTTCTGTGCAGAGCACTTTAGTCTGATGTAGTCCTATTTGTGTGTTTTTGCCTATGCTTTGGTTGGTCTTATTTAAGAAGTCTTTGCCTACTCAGTTATGTCCAAGTTTCCCTTTTTTTTTCCTCCAGTAGTTAAATAATTTTATGTTTAGATCTTTGATCCATTTTGAGTTGATTTTTTATTATTTTTGTTGTATTTTATTTTAATGGTGAGAGATAGTGGTACAGTTCCATTTATCTACAGGCAAATATTCAATTTTTTCAGGACTGTTTACTGGTGAGATTTTTATTTCCCTAGTGGGTTGTTTTGCACTCTTTTTTGAAAATCAGGTGACTATGTGTTTTAGGGTTAATTTCTGGGTTCCTTATTTTGTTCCATTGGTCTACCTGCCTGTTTTTGTGCCAATACTATGCTGTTTTGATAGTGCAGCTTCAAAATATATTTCAGGTTATGAAGTAAGGTACCTCCTACTTTATTCTTATTGCACAGTATTACTTTGGCGATATGGGACTTGGTATGATTCTAGACAAATTTTATGATTGCTTTTGTTATTTTTGTAAGGATTATCTGTGGTAGCTTGATCAGAATTTTATTGAATTTGCAGATTAATTTGGGTGGGATTGACATTGTGATTATATTAATTTTTCCAAACCAGGAACATGGAATATCTTTTCATCTTTTGGGATCATTTTCAATTTCTTTTTCAAGTGTTGCATAGTTTTCCTTGAAGAGGCCTTTCACTTCTTTGACTAGGTTTATTCCCAGGTATCTTATTTTCTGTGGCTATTGTAAATGGCATTGCTTTCTTCAATTCTTCCTCAGTTTATTCTTTGTTGATGTATAAAATAATATCGATTTTTGTAGGCTGATTTTTTTGTCTTGTCACTTGATTCATTTATTACTTCCAGTAGCTTTTATGCAAATTCTTTCACATTTTCTATATATATATTTATATAAAATTATATCATGTACAAATATAGACAATGTCAGTTCTTCTTTTCCTGTTTGAATGCTTTTCATATGATTCTCTTGTCAAATGATTGCATTGGCTAGAACTTATAGTACTCTGTGAAAAAGAAGTGTAAAGGGACCAGCAGATGGTGTAATAGTTACGTCACTGGATTCCCATGCAGTTGACTGTGATTTGAGTCCTGGACTGAGTGGTTTGAACTCATGCCAGGTGTGTGTGCGTGCGTGCCCAAAATCCCAAGAAGGGAATGGAACAGAAGGGACTGCAGCATGGCTGTTTCCCTGTGAGTGATTTCTCGTTTTCTGTCTTTCTCTGTTTCTCCAGTTAGCTCACACACCCTATAGCAAAAATCTAAATAAATAAATAAAAATTTTAGAAACAGGAATGGAGAAAGTGGTCAGCCTTAACTTGTTCTAGTTTTTCTTTGTGGAAAAACTTCCAGCTTTTCCCTGTTTGTATGATGTTAGCTAAGGGTTTGTCACAGATGGTTTTTATTGTGTTCAGGCATGTTCCTTCTATACCAATTTTGCTGAGAGTTTTAATCGTGAAAGGATGTTGTATTTTATCAAATGCTTTCTCTACATTGATTGATATGATAATATGTTTTTAATCCTTCCTTCTGTTAATGTGATGTATTGCATTTATTATTTTACATATGTTGAGTCACACTTGCATTCCTGAAATAAAGCCTACCTAGTCATGGTGTATAATTTTTTTTTAATGTGTTGTTGGATACAGTCTGCTAGTATCTGCTTGAAAATTTTTACAACTGTATTCTTCAAGGATATTGGTATATAGTTCTTTTTTCCTGTGATGTCTTTGCCTGATTCAGGTATCAGTGTGGTGTGGGTTTCATAGACTAAAATTGAAAGGGTTCCTTTCTTTTGGATTTTTAGAAAAAGTTTCAGTAGAATTGGAGTTAGTTATTCTTTAAAAGTTTTATAAAATCTGGAAGTGAAGCAATAGGGACTTGGGCTTTTCGTTTGGGGAGACTATTACTGATTCAATCTCGTTGCTTGTTACTGGTCTACTATTCAGGCTTTCTATTTCTTCCTAGTTTAGACTTGATATATTATAGATGTCCAGAAATTTGTCCACTGTATCTAGGTTTTCTTGTTTGTTGGCATATAATCACTCATAATATTTCTCATGATCTTTTGTATTTATGTTATGTCTGTTGCAATATTGCCTAATTTGTTTCTTTTTTTATGTCATTTCTTTTTTTGTTTTTGATTAACCTAGCTAACAGTATGTCAATTGTGATTATCTTCTCAAAGAGCCAGATTTTGGTTTCATTATTTCCTGGACAGTTACTTTATTTTCTATTTCACTTATTTCTGCTCTAGTATTTATTATTTCCTTTCTCCTGGTATTTTGCTGTTGTTGTTTTCAGTTCCCTGATGTGTCATTAGGCTCTTTGCCACTTTTCTGTTTCTTCTTGTGGGCGCTAATTTTTATGAACTTCCCTCTTATGACTGCTTTTGCTGTGTCCTATAGGTTATAAAAACTCGTTTGTCTATTGTTCATTTTAATGAATCTTTTGATTTCTGTCTTTACTTTTTCAGTGGTTGTGAAGTCATTCAAGAGGAGGTTATTTAGTTTCTATCTTTGTATATTTCCTATATCCTTCCTGTAGTTGATCTCAAGTTTGATTCTAGTGTGCTTAGATGGGATGCTGGATGTAGTTTCTATACATTTGGATTTGTAAATGCATGTTTTATGCCTTATCATGCGGTCAATTTGAAACCATCCCACAGAGGATGAGGAAAAATGTGTATATTGTGGTTTTGGGGTGAGATATTTTATAGATGTTTGTCACGTTCATTCAGCTTATGATTCTGTTTAGATCCTGTTTCTCTTTATTTATTTTTTGTTTAAATGGTCTGTCCAGAGGAGATAGTAGGTGTTGAGAACCCCAATGATTATTGTGTTGCAATCTATCTGCACCTTTACATCTAACAGTCTCATGTATTTGGGTCCCCAGTGTTGGGTGCATAGATATTTATAAGTGTTATATTTTCTTGGTGACGTAGGCCTTTAAGTACTATAGAATGTCCTTCATTGTCTCTTCTTACAGCTTTTGTATTGAAGTCTATTTTGTCTGGCATCAGTAGCAGAACTCCAGAATTTTTTATTCCCATTTGCATGGAATATCTTTTTTTTTTTTTTTTTTTTTTTTTGAGAGGTTTTTTGCTATAGGGCGCGTGCGCTCGCCAGACAGACAGAGAGAGACAGAGAGATAGAAAGCAGGAAATCACCCCCCAGGGGGGATGGCCACGCCGCAATCCCTTCTCCTCCATTCTCCTCTCGGGATCTTGGGCACGCACGCACACGCGCCCGGCGTGAGTTTAAGCCGCCGGGTCCGGGACTCGAACCGCGGTCGACTACGTGGGAGTCCAGCGACATAGCCATTACGCTAACTGCTGGTCCCAACAGTTTGACATTTTAAGAGGAAGCATATTTCCACTTACAAAGATTCAATGTGTGATTTTTAATAAACTACTAAGTATCAAAAAATGTCTTCAAGTTTTCAGGACACCACTTGTAAGCAGAGTTCTAAACAATACCCTCATTTCTAAATAATAACTTTGTTTTGTTTTTATTGTAGTTTTTTGCACTGTTTAGGATACAACATTGGACCTCATCAATGGTATTTCCATAAAATGTTTTTAGATTTGTCTTTCCTAACACAAAGAAGATAGAATTCTGGTTATTGAAAAAATGGCTACATATCTATTTCTTTAACCTAGAGAAAAAACTTCATTGAATATTCTAAAGACAATAAATCTTTACTTTTATAAAATCATTTTTTAACACTTTGTCCATTAGTCAAACTTAGGTAGCAGTGATCATTCACATTCTTCATCATTTAAGAGAGATTTTTGTTATAGGGTGTGTACACTCACTAGAGAGGCAGAGAGACAGAAAGGGGGGATGGCCACACCACAGTCCCTTCTCCCCCATTCTCCTCTTGGGATACTGGGTATGTACGCACATGCATCCAGTGTGAGTTTCAAGTGGCTGGGTCCGGGATTTCTTCTGTGGTTGGCCATAGGGGAATCCAGTGACATATCCATTGCACCATCTGCTGGTCCCGTCATTCATATTCTTTAATGAAACAAGTTAAAAAAAAATTCAGGTTCATGTTTAAAACATATTTGATAGGTGTTTTATTTTCTTCTCTAATTTATTAAGACATGTCTTACTATTTTATGTTTAATTCTCCATTTATTTCATCTGATTTTTCCAAAGTAGACAAAATTTAGCCACTAAAGTAAACCCCAAAGTGCCAGTTGTCATCTTTTTAGCGTGTATTTTCTGGGCTTAAAATCTCAGTTTCATTCCCGTATCTGACTTGAAATAACTGTCAATTGACTACTCTCATCTCTTTTGGTATTTCATAGCTGTTTTTGCATTTATTCTGATCTCTTTCTGATCTCTTTTTGCAAAAGTACTCAAAAGAGACATGTATTTGCTAGTGAGAAGTGTCTTTCTTAATTTTTTTTGCATTTAATCACTGTATTTCATTATAGCATACAAAATGAATTTTTCAGCATGAATACACTATGATTCAACAATTCCTCTCCTGGGTATCTAGTCAAAGAATAGGAATACACTCAGTTGGAAAAACACTTGCACATCCATGTTTATTGCTGCATTCTTCACAATTCCTAAGACATGGAACAAACCCAACTGTGCATGAACAAATGAACAGATTGAAAAGGTGTGGTAAATATACACTATGGAAAACTACTCAGCCATAAAAAAGAGAAATGCTTTCCTTTTCTCATAAACTTCCCTTTACTACTTCAAGTGGGGTCAGATACATGAAATCTCACCACCTACAGAGTTGCTTGGCAAAATTTTCAAAAATAAGCCTTGTTTGGGGATCAGCAGATGGTGTAGTAGTTATTTTGCTGGACTCCCACGTGGCTGACCATAGTTCAAGTCTCAGACCCATGGCTTCAAAATCACAACATGTGTGTGTGTCCATGAACCTGGGAGAAGAATGGAGGAGAAGGAACTGGCACATGGCCATTCCTGTGGGAGATGATTTGTTATTTTCCCTTTCATTGTGTCTGTTATTCTGTCTTTCTCTGGCGAGCACACATGCCCTAAGGCAAAATCTCTAAAAATAAAAAGTAAGCCTTGTTTTCAACATTTTTCTCATTGGTTACCATGTAGAACAGCTGCGATGTTACCCTAGCACCTCAATCTATTCAGAACACAGATCCAAGTAACAGTGAATGCAGACTTCAACAGCTTCACTTGTATGATTTCTTCATTCTATTTATTTTGTACATTTGTAACAACCTTCTGCAAAACTGAAGTTTTTAGACACTAAGAGAGTTTAATAATTTTTAAAATTGAAACAAGTGTTGGTCCATGAGTGGTGGTCAAAGTGATTGACTCTTACGCAGCTGATGTGCAGTATGAGCCTCCTACCCAGAGCCTCGAGAATCATGCCAGGCATGTGTGCATAAATGCTCAGAATCCCGAGAAGAGAATGGAGGAGACAGGATTGTTATGTGGCCATGCCTCATGGCGGGTGATTTCTCACTTTCACTCTCTGTCTCTGTTTTGTTTCTTTCTGGCAAGCACAAGAGACCTCTAGAAAATTATTTTAAAAAAAGGAAAATTAAAATATGCACATCAATAGACATGCATTATTTTGTCAGTGGTATGCAGACGATAAAACAATGATATTTAGTACACTAAATAAAATTAATTAAATAACTTCAGAATAAAAGACTCTCTCTAAATTTAATCAGCTTGGTCTTATTAATATTTCATTACACTGTTATTTACCTCATTTTACTACTTACAGTTCTGAATTTTGTCACAGACAAAATCTAGTTAGAAAACATGTTTTTAAGGATGGTTGATCAGGCGAATGGTCTCTGAAGTCACACGCACTCAGCCAAACAGCATGCAAGGGAATGCAGCAGTCTGTGAGGAGAAAATGTTAGAACTTACAATTAGGTTTTAAATTTCACCCTTTAAAAGTTCAAATATTTTGACTCAAGCATTTATATACTGTGTGCAAGATAAAGTACATTAGTATAGCCGTACATAGCTAATTTAAAAGCAAATAAATAGATATGTGTTTGGCATTAGAATTTTAGTGTTTTTAACTGATAATGTATGTAATCAAATAATCAAGGCTCATAATCTGGTGAAATAGTTTTTATGATTTCTGTATTTTACTCTAGTTATTTTATACCATGTTAATAGGAAATACAAGAGTATCAAATAATTCAATGGAAGGAGACATAAAGGGAAGGAGGAAAAAGCTCTTCCAGAGTCTCTTCACCACTATTTACTTTTGTAACAGAGCAGCTTTTTTTGTTATTGTTCTATAAAATGTACTTACTATCATAATTTATCATGGAAAAGAATACACCCATTATTTTAAAAATTTTTATGTGTGTATTTTTTTTCATGAGAATAAGAGACAGAGAGAGAGAGAAGTATCCTCAACAGGGTTTCATGCCATGGGCCCCTTCCAGCCAGCCAGATCATGTACCTGATGTGTACAAGTTGACTCTGAAATTGAACCCATAATCTTCTATATGGCCCATCTTAGTTTGGACCATCCTAGTTTGAGCACCGTGTGCTCACTGGGCCATAAAGCCTGTCCTCCAGCAATTATTTTAAAATACTTATTACAGAGACCACCAGATGCATAATGTTTACCTCACCGGACTCACATGAAGTTGACTGCAGTTTGAGTCCCAGACTGGATGGCTTAAAACTCATGCCTGGCACACGTGTGTGTGTGCACGCCCTGAATCCCGAGAGGAGAATGGAGGAGAAGGGAGTAAGGCATGCATCCCCACCCGGGAGGAAGATTTCTCACTCTCTGTTTCTCTGTCTCTCCTGTGAGCTCATGCACTATTTAAAAAAAAATCTCTCTTAAAAATAAAATATTCATTACAAAGCCCGTTTTTGGGTAAACTGACATTATCATTTTGAGCCAATGTAAATGTGTAAATAGTGACTAATTTCTGATGTCCATAGTATCAGTACACTCTCTGATAGTAAATGAAAATTAACAACTAATAATGGAGAAAATATATTCAGTGAGATGTGAGGTCAAACTGTGGTGTGTAGTTAGAAAAAAGTCCATTTGAAGTATTTGGACTTTGTGCAATCCTTTAAAAGAATATAGGGTTAGGATGAGTGGAACATGGGTAGAATGTGATACCCAATTTTTTTTCCAAAATAAAAGTGAGTTCTACTTGACAAATGTTGACTAACCTTCAGTGTGGAAGTTTGGCTTCAAGGTTTAATGGGAAATAAGGTTAGAATAAAGGTGGTAAAGTAAAAACTCAAAGATCTTTGATTTCCAAGACTGTTTCTTTCTTTGTACTATTCTGTACCTCTACCACAACCCTAAATTAAATATTCACATAAAAGAAAGCAAAATAAAATCAGAAAGTTAAAACTAACACTAAGCAGCAAACAAGTGGATAGAGCTTTGCACTGTGCTAACATTTATACATAATCTCTGATGATCAATGTTGCAGATTAAGCATGTCATATAGTCAAAATTGTCAAAGTTGATTGATCTTCAAGTTTTCCCAGTGCTTCAATATGGTTTCTCGTTAAAGAGAACTATAGTATTATTGACTAAATTAAATAAATTTAAAAAGATGAGATAGTGAAATAATGGATTCAAACACACACAAAAAAATGACTAAGGGAAACATCACCCTCATTTAACCGTAAGTGTGATTATAAAAGCTTTACATTTTAAAATTAAAATTATAATTTAATATATATGTGACTATAGCTATAATTATTATTTGCATCGTTTCTCTTCCTAGAGCATCTTTTAGTTGTTTGACATGTTTTAAAAGGCTGATTACTATTCTATCTGGTAGATTCATCATAGATCGATTTGAAAAATTCCAGTTGGAAAAATATTCCCTCCTTTCAAATTTTCAACACTTACCTATATCTCCGTTTCCTTTTTATTTTATTTTTAAACTTATTTATGTCTTCTCTGAGAGATGGAGAGAAAGAAAAGGAGATAACAAAAGTGAGCGAGAGTCCTCACACCACAATCCACCCCTAGCTTCAGCCTGCCAGGATCACAGTCAGGTGCACACATGCTTGGCCTGCACAGGGACACCTCAGTACATGAGCCCAGGGCCTTCCCACGTGGTCTCAGCATCACAGAGCTATGTGCTGCTAATGAACCATGATGGCTGGCATATATTACCCTTTTAAAACAATATTTGTAGAGAAATTTCTAGTTGGGATAAATAAAGAAGTAATGTATCTGATTTGAGTTGACCAAAGTAGAAACTTTAAAGAAGTAATGCCTAACCAGAGAGTTGAAAGGCCATTAGGAGTGAAATAAGTAAAGACAAAGGGAGGTCAAATAATGCAAAGCCAAACATGCTCTCAGGCCAGAACATGTCATATAAATTGCTGTCTTGGGTATTGGCTTTTACCTTATACAATTCAATTATTTAAATGATTGTTTAATAAACTATTTTAAACTGTTTTAGAGTAACAGAATTATTGCCAAGTAACAGAAATTTCTGTACAATTCCTATCAGATCTCCCCTATTATTAAAATGGTATTAGTTTCCTCTTGCTGCTCTCTGTAAATGATCGCTAATTCCTGATGCCCGTTAGTGTCAGCACAATCTCTAACAGTAGTGAGAAATTAGTAAGTTAATAATGGAGAAAATATATTCAATAACACCTGAGAACATGTTATAAATATCAAAAGAAAAAACAATTTCAATCAAGAATCCTCTTCCCAAGATTATCCTTCAAATGGAAAGAATAAATAAAATCATTAAATAGAATGTGTAAATAAAATCATCTTCGGATAAAAACTGAAAGAATTCATCAACACTAGACCAAGAAGTACTGAAGAAAGTACTATATCAGAAAAACTAAAGAGAGACAATGGGAAGACAAGTTTCAACAAGCTAAGTGACTTAAAAGATAAAGGAAGATTCTAACGAGATGGACCCACCTAAAAGATCAATTTCCATTTGCTGAAGTAAAATGGCAAAAAAATGTTAGAAAATGTATTAATATCACGGGTGGAATATGAAGATTTCTTCTATGTCACATCATGTCATATATGTTCTATTTTAGAAAATGTAGATGTATTGGGAAAAGTTGGAGTCCCAGGAAAAAACATTCTAGAATGTCTTCTGAAAAATATCTCTTGTCTTGCCATCTTTCTTTTCTCAAAGTATTGTGGAAACTTATGCTTTCCTCTCTATTCTTCTCCACCTTGAATCTCCTTGCTCTAAATTGCTGTAGCAAATCCAAACTGATTTTCTGACTATTGACACTAGCCTCACATATATAAGGTAGTGCTATGAGTAGACCAGTAATCACAAATGCCTTTATTCACGTTTTTAATAAGAATTGTTTTTTTAATTTTATTTTTATTATTTTTTATAATTTTAGCAGAGAGAGAGAGAAAGAGGGAAAGTGAGAAAGCAAGCCACCAGGTTCAGGACTGGAACCACAGTCAGCCATGTGGAAATTCAGCGCCTTTAACCACCACACCACCCACCAGTCCTTCTTGCTTCTAGTTTTAATTGATACAATAGCCTCCAGTTCAACTCTCTGCTTCAACCCTTGTCTCAAGCAATCCATTACCACAACAGAAGTTTAAATAATTCGGTTTGACATGGGAGTCAGATCAAGTACCCTTTTTATTCAAATCATTCAGTCTTTTCACTTTTCATTCAGAATAAACTAGAAAGTCCTTAAAATAGCCTATAGTGCTCTAAATAACTTCACCCCATTAGCTCTGTGGCCTTCAGTTCATTCCACTTTGTTTGTACAATTCCTGCCATGATGACTTCCCTGTTGTTCCTCAAACACTCAGGTCATGTCCCACCTCATGCATTTTGCAATGGTTATTCTCTCTGTCATCATTGCTCTTTCCCAGTATTTGCATGTGTACCACCTGATTAGGGAGAGCTGCCCTGTGGGCTCGTGTAAAATTGTAACGTACTTTCTACTCCCAAATTTTCAATTCCTTTCTAGCTAATCTATTTTTTTAATGTACTTATCATATGCTAACATACCATTCCATTCGTTTTATGTTTGTATTGCTTTATTTCTATTCTTCCTACATCCCACCCATTTCAACATAAACTTATGCATCAGGAAGAATTAAGGTTTCTCTTTTAGTTATCATTACTTTCCAGATACAAAAACTCTCCCTGCACATAGTAGAAACTCAACATGTAATTTGTAAATTGATAAATGGGTCATATTATTCAACAAGAAAAAATATAATATCTGGTATAAACATGAGTGCAATTTCCCCACATTTGTTCAAAAAAATAAAATAGTTGCCACCTGAAAGATTTCTAGTGTGATCTCCCCAAAGCAAAATTGAAGTCCATGGAAAACTTTCCTTCCACAAAGGAGAACAGTACTCTGATACTAAAAACAAACAAAAATTGACCTGCCAAGGATTTGTGATTATATTTAAGCAGTTTATAAGAAAAACCTCACTTAAAAATTATAGTCTAGTCTTGCTTAAGCCAAAATTTAAGGTCCATACACAGAAAATTCAATCATTAGATTTCAGCTCAGCAATGGAGATTAAAAGCAATGAATTGCACACTATTATTCAGGATTTAATATACAGAATTATTTCAATAAGAAAAATCATGTAAAGATAGAACTTCAAAGGAAGACTAAAAAATAATGGTTTCTTCAAGATTTTAATTGCATATATTCATGAGGTACGGGTTCTCCAGACTCTGTAGCTTCAGTAATTGCAGTCAAATTCTGTGTGGTGGTATGTTTAACAAAGTTTAAGAGAAAAAAAGCATAGAAAATCAAGTTGAGAAATTTATTTTAAACAAAAGACACACTCAGTGTAGCAATTTCAGAATTAAACTAAACAGAAAGACCATGCCTGATATGTACAGATCAAGCTGGGAATAAAACTTTTGACTTCCAGATGGCCTCCAGCATTGCAGAACTTTGTGCTACTGTTGGGCCACCACAGTTGGGTCCATCATGAATTTTAATGGTTGCATATTATTCATCTATATGGAATTCATTTAACAATGTCTAGTTATTTCTTCCATTCTATTATTTTATTATTAAGGTAATACTTTTGCCGTTTGTTTTCAATAAGGTGCATCCACTCATGGGAGATGAGAAGAGTAAAGAAGACAGAAAGAAAGTGAGAAATCACTCTCTTCAAAAGGGATAGCCAAAGTGCTATTCTTTCTCCTCTATTCTCCTCTGGGAATTTAAGTCACCTGCTCACACACACACACACAAACACACACATATACGCCCAATGGGTTTTTCAAGCTGCCAGAGCTGGGGCTCAAACCATACAGTAAGTCATGTGGGTTCCAGCTGCTTTACCTCCCATGCCATAAACTAATACTTCTTAATAGATAAACATATTCCAAATTATGTTCTTTGATTCTAAAGGACTTGGTACTGATACAGATCATTATTATTATTATTATTATTATTAATGGAAAGGTGTTTGTTTTTTTTGTTTTTGTTTTTTTTTGTTGTTGTTTTTTTTTTTTTTTTTTTTTTTTCCTATAGGGCTCGTGTGATTGCTAGAAAGACAGAGAGACAGAAAATGAGAAATCACCCCCTAAGAGGAATGGCCACACCACAATCCCTTCTCTTCCATTCTCCTCTTGGGATCTTGGGCACGCATGCACACGTTTGGTGTGAGTTTAAGCCACCAGGTTCAGTACTCGAACTGCAGTTGACTACATGGGAGTCCTCCATTACTACTGGTCCTATTATTTTTATTTTTTTCATTTTTTAGAGGTTTTTACCTTAGGGCACATGCATTCACCAGAGAGAGAGAGAGAGAGAGAGAGGCAGATACAGTGACAGAAAGTGAGAAATCACCCCCTGGGAGGAGATGGCTCCTCCATTCTCCTCCTGGGATCTTTGGCATATATACATATACACCTGGTGTGAGTTTCTAGCTACCGGGTCCAGGATTTGAACCATGGTCCAGGATTTGAATAATGGTTGACCATGTGAGAGTTCAGCAAGGTAACTGCAGCACCAGCTGCTGACCCCATACAGGTTATTTTTATTTATTTAATTAATTTTATTTATCATTTAAAAATATATATACATTCAATCACTGCATATTACTACAGCTTGAAAAATGAATTTTCTCAGAATGGATACCCTACGTATTAGTCCAGTTAAAGATATTATCATAGATATTATCATCAACAGATAACTTTTCATTTATGTGTCCCTTAAATGTTTTGATTCTTTCTTTTTCCCTTTGATTTTCTTCTTCTCACCCTACCCCATTTGCCACCCTCCTTCTATAATTCATTATTATAGAAGCCATAGAAAACAATGAAAATTAGCACCTTGCATATCAATACCTTTAATATTGACCAAAAATTAGGAAGGAAAGAACATAATAAGCTAAGCATTTTGTTCAAGTAGTTAAAAGAAGAAGCATAAGACAAACTGTGGAAAGCAAGAATGTCCCAGGGGCATAAAAACCCAGACTTCAGATCTGTCTGAGCTCTGTGCTTTGTAATTTATAATTAAAGAAAAAAAAATTATTTTACTGGAAATCATCTGGCCTATTTCAGAGTCCATAATAAATATGCTTTTTTATAACCTTTGCCAAATATCCAGGAAAATGTGGTCTTCTATAGACCACTGCGATTCTAAATTGCAGAGTGTTAAATGTTATAGGAAACAAGCTGTGGAGGGCTACTTTGTCAAAATAGCCTGCTTCTGTGAAGGAAAGCTTTAGAATAATTTGTACATGAATAAACATGTATCATGTGTAAGACAAATTGCACATTGGAGGAAACACTTTGGAGTACCTTGTAAACCGTAATCATCCAATCCCTCTTGGACTGCTGTCTCCTTTTTTGGTGATTTGGAAGCAAGATGAAAGTAGATAAAGTGTTTACTACAAGAGACGGTGTCTGCAGTATACAAAGGGAACCGTAAACTTAGCCCAGTGATCCTGCCATTAGTCTTTTTAATGATTTTGAGAGGCAACCTCCCTGAGATTACATCTTTTTCTCCCTATGCTTGAGCTTTGAGAAACCTACAGGAATCTTAATTTTATTTTCTTTAGCCTTTTATTAAACTTAAGCCTAGAAATAAGGGAAAGCTAAAGGAAAAGGATTAGAGAGGTTTATTCAACACTGTCAGAGAAAGAAAATCCCTGCCTTACTGTCAGATCTATTAAACTTCTGATCTTGCAATTGCATAAAATTATCACTGGCATTATATCTATGTCAATTAAATCTAGTGCTGGAGGAAATTTTACCAGTTTCTCTTTCAATGTCATTCAAGAACTCTAAATAGTGTGAGAAGTGTGTTTTTTCTACTAACTATGCTATAGTCATTTATGTATTATTCAAATGCTGCATTACAATTTATTAATATGGGAGTATTTCAAGTGTTTATGGGCTTTGGGAAGGTACTATTCAGATATGTTTATCTATAAAAAGTATTCCAGATTAAAAATATTGGAATACAGTATATTCCATCATTAGAATATTTTTAATTTGATAAACAGATTGATAACATTTCTGCTTATATTTCAAAGGTCCCCAATTTTTATAGTACATATCTTATTATTTTCTATTTAATACATAACCTTCATAGACAGATATAATTTTATCTAATACTCTCTTTTCATCAAGAAGAAAAGAAATAATAAGGCATGAAAGTTAAACTTAGCTTCCCAAGTTAATATAACAAATCTTTTTTCTCCTCTACTGATAATTTCCTCTATTTTATAGTTGCCCCTAATTATAAATGAATTGGCTTGAAAATAGTAGAAATGTAAACGTAGTAATGGATTGCAAATTACAATTTGGAATATGCTGCTTTCAGACTTACATTTTCTACCTGTTTTTCTTGAGTATCACAAAAGCTCATTGATATCTTTCTATTGAATTTCAATTTTTTGGGGGGATAGGTCACACTATTTTAGAGTGTAAACATGCCTTATCAAACATGAGGAGAGGGAAGATAATGTAAAGATAGGGAGCTGATCTTAACATATTTCTAACTCTACCCAATTCAATATTATGAACATAGTTAGAAATTCACCATTATTTGCTAATTAAACACTTTATTTATTTATTTTTTGAGAGGTTTTTGCTATAGGGTGCGTGCGCTCGCCAGACAGACAGAGAGAGACATAGAGACAGAAAGCGAGAAATCACCCCCCAGGGAGGATGGCCACACCACAATCCCTTCTCCTCCATTCTCCTCTCGGGATCTTGGGCACGCACGCACACGTGCCCGATGTGAGTTTTAAGCCACCGGGTCCGGGATGTGAATCACAGTCGACTACGTGGGAATCCAGCGACATAGCCATTATGCTAACTGCTGGTCCCTATTTTCTAAATAGAGAAATTAAAACTAATCATACAATAATAAGGGCCAGCAAGTGGTGTAGTGCTTAAAGCACTGGACTCCCACATGGCCACCATGGTTGGAATCCTGGATCCTGCATTTTGATTCATGCAGGGTGCATGTGCTGTGAGCCCCAATCCAGAGAATAATGGAAGAGAAAGGATTGTGGTATGGCCATTCTCCCTGCGTGGTGCACATACCCTTTAGAAAAAAAAATCTCTTTCAAAAAATACATCAACAAAATAACATAATCTTGTTTACATATTTTCAGTAAGAGGAATTATATGTGAGGTACTTTAATGTATTTACATAACCAGACTTTAATAAGTGAAATCCAAATGTTAGGTATGTTGTTAGGAGAGGACTATTATAGAAAGCCAGAATACCAAAGGTTGAGAATCTAATGGGAATGATGAATAAGTAAATTATTATTATAAAATACAAAAATGATGCCAAAGTTGAGGGACACATGGAATAACACAGAATTTTAAATAATTGATTCTTAGCAAAGGAAGTGCAGATTGGTGCTAAGGCTGTAGCACTGGAAACAATTGGGCACAGTAAGTTTTGTATAAAAGAATGTGGAAAGCTAAACACTGATGAAAAGTAGAATATCGTCAAGAGGGAGATTGGGGGTAGGATATTCTGGGTAAAATGAGCAAGATTTCCTAAATCAGACAACACAACAGGACATACAGAAAGTTAAAGTAATTTCATGCTACTGACAAAATATGTATTAAAAATATTGAGAAATAAGGCTGAAAAGACAGAAGGCAAATAATTAATGACTAAAGCAATATTACAGAGTTAACACTTCATCCTAGCAGTTAAAAAAAGAGATACAGAAGAATAACATAGAAAGAAAGTAAATAGAAAACATATAATAAATACAGTAGTTGCAACCATGACTTATCAATAATTGCCTTAAATGGAAATGATATGAAAATAACAATTAAATTCAGACATTGGCAGCATGAGGGAAAAAATCACACCCCAATTCTATATTGCCTATATTCTATATTGTTTATTATAAGCAGTAGAAAGCAGAACAAGCAGTTCAAATTTAACAACATAGGTAATCTAAAAGTCAAAGGATAGAAAAAGATACACCATGCAAACATTAATTAAAAAGCAAAAGAGCCAGAGTGGCTATTTTAGTATCAGGTAAAATAATGATTAGAATACAAAAAATATATTAAAAACAAATCAGGACATTACATAATGATGAAAAGGCTAATCAACTAGGAAGACAGAAGAATCTTAAATATGTGTGCATGCAACAGAACCTTCAAGTACACAAAGTGAAATTCGTAGAGAGATGAATATTAAAAGGCAAATCCATAACTGTAGTTTGTAACTTCAACACTGCCTCAGCAACTGATCAAACTTTAGACAAAAAAAATATTAAAAATCTAGAAGATATGAATAGCACAAATAGGAAATTCTAAATAACATTTATAGACCATGTAACATTAGCATGCACACTTTTACTTAATTTTATTCTATTTGCCCACGTCTTGAACCTCAGTAGACTACATGGGAGTCCAGCACCTTAACCGCTATGCCACCTGCTGGCCCTTAGAATATACTTTTTCTCATGCATTTTGGAATAGTCAGCAAAACATATCATATCCTGGCCATAATAAAAACATCAAGAAATTACAATAACTAAATATTACACAGCTATAACAAACAATGAGATACTATCAAATGACTCCAAATGATGAATATAGAAGACTTAATGTCAAGCAAAATGAGCTGGACTTTGAAAGATACACATTGCATATACCTGCTCAATTTGTACTAAGTGCCATGGCAGAAGTTGAGCAATCTGAAGACGTGAAGGTGAAGAAGATGGGTATAAATGCTAGAGACTGCAAGGGGAGAGAGTAGTTGGGAGAGAGTAGGTGGTGGAGGATGGGTGTGTGGTACCATGGGAGGAAACATTCAACAGATAGAAAAAATGTAAAGTTCCCCGTTGAATTAGATTTTTGAAAATGTAGAAATTAATTAGAAGTAAGCAGATAGGGCTTTTGGGAGGGGATTAGATTATGGGGGCAGAGCCCTCATGAATGGGATTTGTGCCCTTGAAAAGGAAAAAAATACAAAAACTGAAATCATATATTTTATGTTCTCATATCAAAAATACATCAAAATAGAAATTGTTACCAGAGGAAAAAAGTAATAAAGTATCGAAACACTTCAATATGAAAACGGATACTGCTAAATAAATGAGTTAAAGAGAACTCAAAGTAAATTTTAAAACTACATAGGATAGAATGAAAATTAAAAATACAGTATATGGAAGTATGTGGGATGTGGCTAAATCATTGCCGAAATAGATTTTTTTAGCACTAAACGCTTATGCTATTAATAAAAAGAGAAAGGTCTCAGGTCATCTAGGTTCCTATCTCAACTAGAAAAGGAAAAGCTATTTTCTTTTGTGTTTCTTTTAAGTAGTAGAAAACAGAACAAGGAAATAATAAAGATTTGAATAGAAATAAAAATAATTGATAACAGGAAATCAATAGAGAAAATCAATGACACAAATCTGGTCCTCTGAAAAGTTAATACACTCGATACATCTTAAGATAAAAATAAGAAGAGATAAATCACCAAAATCAGGAAAAGGGCTGTCACCGCAAATCTTGCAGTCACAAGGGTAAGAAGAGTATACTACAAATAACTTAATGTTTCTAAATTCAACAATTTAGAACAAAATGGATAACAAAGAAATTAAAAAGTAAAAATACACAAATTACTAAAATTCAACTAAGATAAAATAAATAAACTGAATAGTATTAAGCCACTAAGGAAATTGATAATATAATTTAAAAGCTCACAGAAAAGATATCTGCAAGCCCAGATGGTTTCACTGGAGAATCGTATTAAATATTTAAAGAATGGGTATGAATTTGACACAATCTCTTTTGTAAAATAGAAGAGGGAAGAACACATCTGTTCTCATTTTATGAGGACAATAATATCCTGATCCCCAAACTACACAGTTTAAAAAAGAAAAGCAAAAACAAATATAGGACCAATTTTAGGCCAATGAAGTTCCTCTCAGGAGCTTTGTCACAAAAATCGTCAACAAAATATTGGCAAGTTGAATTTAACAATGTATAAAAAGTATTATATGCTTGACCGAGTAGGATTCACTGCAGGTATACAAGGCTAGTTCTGCATTACAAAATTAATCAAGGAGCCAGCAGGTGGAGTAGTGGTTAAGGTGCTGGGTTCTCAAGTTGTTGACCACAGTTTGAGTTTCAAACCCACAGTTCAAATTCACACTAGTTGCATGTACCTGCATGCCCAGAATCCCAAGAGGAGAACAGTGGAGAAGGGACTGC
This sequence comes from Tupaia tana, assembly GCA_026018925.1. NCBI lineage: Eukaryota > Metazoa > Chordata > Mammalia > Scandentia > Tupaiidae > Tupaia > Tupaia tana. The sequence goes on along the minus strand of JAKSZU010000003.1, from coordinate 157,657,592 downwards.
AGCATGACAATCCCCCCAGGGGATGATTTCTCACTTTCTATCTGTCCAGCGAACGCATACACCCTCTAGTAAAGAACCTTTCATAAATAAGTAAATAAATAAATAAAAATAAAATTTAAAAAGAGATGAATGCAATTCAACTGGTTAAGAAAGCAAATCATATTATAGTGTCAACTAGTGCAGAAAAGGCATTTGAAAAAGGTAGCATTTATTCATAATAATGAAGAAAACTTAGTAACTTATAGGTAGAGGAAAACTACTTCAACTTAATAAAGATGTAGACAAAATCTAGCACTAGTTTTATACGTAATGCTGAAATACTTAACAGTTTTATTTTAAAATGGGAAACATGGCAAAAATGGCAACTCTTGCCACTCTTACTCAAGATAAAACTGGAAGTTCCAGCCACTGTAGTCAGTCACAAAAAAAGAAACAGAAGTCAGATCGAAAGGAATAAACAAAACTGTCCCATTTGCAGATAATATGATTGATTATCCTTATAAAGCATCCAAAGGAACTTACAAATCAGAAACTAATAAAAGCTTAAGCAATGCCAGGAGGTGGTACAGTAGTCACAGAGCTGGACCCATGTGGTCAAGTCATGAGTCTGCATTCAGACCTCTCTGACACACCAAGGATGCAAGTGCCTGGGAACTGAGGTGGCTGAGACTGGAGGTGAATTTTGATATAAGAACCCTGTTGGGAATTACATTCTCTCTCTCTCTCTCTCTCTCTCTCTCTCTCTCTCTCTCTTTCTCTCATGGAAAAAATAAATAAACTTGTGCAAAAGTGTAAACAGATTGTAGCATATAAGAATAGCAAGTAGACATAGCTGTGAATGCACAGGCACATAACACACACACGCACATACCACTCTTCTATATAGTAACATTGAACATATAAAATCTGAATGTTTTTCACAAATAAAACTTTCATAGATATTTTGAATGTATATAGTGCATTCTTCAAGAACTTTAAATGCTTTACAGACATTATCTCTAATTAAATACCATTTTACAATAAAAGGAGACTGAAGTGCAGAGAGATAAAGGGACTTGCCCAAGGTCGCAAAATTAAATTCACTGAAATGCTAGGATAAAATCTGAAATTAAAAACACAATACTGGGACCAGCAGGTGTCGTGGTTGTTAAGGGTGCTGGACTCCCACATGGCCGACCGAAGTTTAAATTCTGGACCTCATGGCTTTCTGTCTCCCTCTCTCTCTGGTCAAAATTAAAAATAAATAAAATAAATGAAAACACAATACCTGGGGCCAGCAGGTGGTATGGTGTTTAAGGTGCTGGACTCCCACATGGCCAACCAAAGTTCAAGTACTGGACCTGATGGCTTGCTTTCTCATGTTCTCTTTCTCTTCTGTGGTGAGCACACATGCCCTACAGCAAATTTTAAAATGATCACAAATAAAATTAAATAAATAATTCTTCAAAAAATATAATTTATGGGAACCAGCAGTTAGTGTAATGGCGTTTTCGCTGGACTCCCACGTAGTCGACCACGATTTGTGTCCCGGACCCGGTGGCTTAAAACTCACGCCGGGCGCGTGTGCGTGCGTGCCCAAGATCCTGAGAGGAGAATGGAGGAGAAGGGATTGCGGCGTGGCCATACCCCCTGGGGGGTGATTTCTCACTTTCTGTCTCTATGTCTCTCTCTGTCTGTCTGGCGATCGCACGCGCCCTATAGTGGAAAAAAAAATAAACTCTCAAAAAAATATATAATTTATAACTTTTCTAAGAAGAGGAAATACTTTGACACAAACTTAAAAAAAAAACATGTATAGGCCCTACATACTGAAATTACAAAATACTGATGAAAGAAATGAAAGTAATCCCCAATAAATGTAAAGGCATATTGTAATTAGAGCAGGACTCAATGTAGTAAAGATGTCATTTCTCTCAAAACAGATTCAGAGATTTGAAATTCTTACCAAAATCCCAACAAGTATTTTTTTTTTTTAGTGTTTTGTTTACATTTAGAGAAGCCCTTTGTAAAATGTATGTGGGAAGCTACAGGGCCTAAAATATTTAAAACAATTTTGAAAAAGAATAACTTGAGAGAAATATCTTTACCCAACATTAAGGCGTTACCATCCATCTCATCCATGAATGAGAGTGGAGTAATAGTGGAGGCATAGACCATAGATCAATGAAGCAGAGCAGAGAACCAGCTGTAGATTCAACAAATTCCTCAGTGGATGTTTTCAAAGTGTCTAAGGCTATCCAATGTAGAAGCGTAGCCTCTTAAACAAATGGTGTTGCTGCAATCAGGTGTCTGTAAGCAAAAGAACAGGAGGAGGAGGAGGAAGTAGAGGAAGAGGGAGAAGCAGAAGAAGAGGAGTATAAGAAACAAATGGGGGCGGAGAATGGGGAGGAGGAAGAAGTTCTTGACCTTAACTTCACTCCTTATGCAAAAATTAACACAGGATACATGTCGATCTTAAATTCAAAATATAAAACTTTCAAAATTTGGTAAAATGTAGGCTATTCTTTGAAACTGAAGCTGGGCAAACATTTCTTAGACCTGATGTCACTATCACAAACTATTAAATGAAAAAATAAAAGATAAATTGGACTTCATCAAAATTAAAAGCCTTTGTTCTGTGAATGACTTTGTTAAGAGGATTTAGAAAACAAGCCATTGCTGGGAGAAAAATATTTCTCCCTTTTATTCAACAAGATTTTTGTTTGTTTTTTGTTTTAATCTAGAATGTATAAAAACTTTCAAAATTCAACAATTAAAATAGTCTGATAAGAAATGAGAAAAAAATAAAATTGAACACACATTTGACTGAACAAGACATACAGATAACACATAAGCAAAAAAAAGAAAAGATATTGAGGGTCCTCAACCACTATACAATTGCTGGGTAAAACAACATTTATTATAATAAGGGCTAAAATTATAAAATAAAAATAGTCATAATACCAAATGCCAGCAGGAATGTGGAGGAACTGGGTCACTCATACATTGCTGGTGAGAATATAAAATGACACAGCCACCCTAAAAATTATTTAGCAGTTACCGATAAAAGTAAACATGTACTTACCATATGACCCAGAAGTTGCCCTTTTGGAAGTTTATCCCAGAGAAATAACAACCCATGTTCACCCCTTAACCTGTAAATGAATGATTACGACAGCTTGATTTGTAGTAGCCAAAAGCAGGAAACAGCCCTGTCCTCCAGTGGGTGAATGGTTAAATAAACAGTGATATATACTTGCCTGTGGAATGCTGTCAGTTATAGAAGAAACAAACCACTGGTACGTATAACTGCCTGGATAGATTTCGAGGGAATCACCTTTAGCCAGAAAAGCCCTCTCAAAGTGCCATATCCTGAATGATTCCACTTATATAACACTTTCTAAATGGCAGAACTTTGTTACCACTCCAAGTTGGAGTCAATTCAATGCCTTTCAACAGGTGTCTAGTGCAAAACTAGAATATACTTATTCTATAGAACACTACTAAACAATTAAATAAAAGATTTTTAATATATGTGTAAATGGAATGATCTATCATTAAATTACTTGGAATGGGGGGGGGGAAAAGCCTATTTCTGACATTTACCTGCAGTGTACTCTATTTTTATAACATTATTGAATGAAAAATTTATTGAAATTGAGAAGACATTAGTGGTGGAAAAGCTTTAGGACCAGGCTAGGGAGGGGTTTGGATGTGTTTATAAAAGGGCAGTAGGGGGAACCAGCAGTTAGCGTAATGGCTATGTCGCTGGACTCCCACGTAGTCGACCGCGGTTCGCGTCCCAGACCCAGTGGCTTAAAACTCACGCCGGGTGCGTGTGCGTGTGTGCCCAAGATCCCAAGAGGAGAATGGAGGAGAAGGGATTGCGGCATGACCATCCCCCCTGGGGGGTGATTTCTCGCTTTCTGTCTCTATGTCTCTCTCTGTCTGGCAAGCGCACATGCCCTATAGCAAAAACCTCTCCAAAAAAAAAAAAAAAAAAAGGGCAGTAGGAAAGATCCTTGGGAGAAACAACATAGCTTGTATCTTGGTGTGCAGCAATGTCAATATAATGGCTTTACTGGGTCATCGGAAAAGGCATGACATATATTTCGCTTTTTCTATGCAAAATTGCATCATGACCTTTTCTGATGATTCAATAATATATTATAGTTTCTCACGATGTTACCCTGGGGGGAACCAGCAGTTAGCGTAATGGCTATGTTGCTGGACTCCCACGTAATCGACCGCGGTTCGCGTCCCAGACCCGGTGGCTTAAAACTCTCGCCGGGCGCGTGTGCGTGCATGCCCAAGATCCCGAGAGGAGAATGGAGGAGAAGGGATTGCGGCGTGACCATCCCCCCTGGGGGGTGATTTCTCGCTTTCTGTCTCTATGTCTCTCTCTGTCTGTCTGGTGAGCGCACACGCCCTATACCGAAAATCTCTCAGAAAAAAAAAAAAAAAAAGATGTTACCCTGGGGAGAAAATGGATGTAGTGTTTATAGGATCTCTCTGCATTATTTCTTACAACTGATTATGAATCTATAATTATCTCAATATTAAAAGGTTAACTTAAGGGATGGCAGGTGGCATGATGGTTAAAGGCATTGGACTTTCACATAACCAACAGTGGTTCAATTTCTAGGCCTGGCAGCTTGCTTTTTCACTTTCTCTCCTCTCTCTCTCTCTCTCTCTCTCTGTCCTCTCTGAAAAATAAATAAATAAAGTTAAATAAATAATTCTTTAAAAATTAACTTAAAAATAGAATGGAGAGCTAAATAATAAATTTGTACAAATCACTTTATCTTACCAGCAAATATTTTAAAAGAAACAAAAGTAGTAACAAATTAATGGTAAAAAAATCAAAGTCAACTATACCTAAATTTTTCTAGAATACATTTAAAAACATAGAAAATTTTTTCCATTTAAACTAAAAAACAGATATACTGCAATCGACGTATTCAAATTTATACTGTAGTCATTATAAGTTGATATATTCCTTATGGAATAATGGTGACAGTGCTATATATTAAGTTGAGCTAAAAAACTTTGCAATAGTAGGCATTCACTATAATTTTAAAGGAACACATGTCTTCAAATAAATTTGTCTCTAACAAATAAAAATACATTTTTATCTATAGAGAAAACATAAATATGTATACACATTTTTAAGATAATTTATTTTATTTTATGTTTAATTTATTTTGTCTTTTAAAGTTTATTTCTGTCTTCCATTAGCAAGAGAACAGAAAGACAGACATCCCTAATGGGGTCTCCATGCTGCAATCCACCTCCTTCCTCAGACAGCCCCTGATCACAGGTATGCCTGTATCAGGCAGGCTCAGACAGGTCTCTGGAGAACATGCAACCAACACCTGTGTGTCAGGTTCACAGAGAATTGTGTTACCTCTGTTCCAATATCTGGCCCCTATTTAATTTTTGTTTATAGAAATAAAAAAATATAGAATTTTTTTCACAAAGAAATGTACATCCTGGGGCCAGTAGGTAGCTTAGTGGTTAAGGTGCTGGACTCCTAAATGGCTAACTGTGGCTCAAGAGTCAGACCTGGCAGCTGGAAACTCACACCAGGTGTGTGTGCATGGGCCTACCCAATGTCCCGAGAGGAGAATGGAGAAGGGACTGCAGAGTGGCCATCTCCACTGCTGGAGTGGGGGGACGCAAGGGCAGGATTTCTCACACTCTGTCTCTCTCTGTGTCTCTGGTCACTGACAAGTACACAATCACTATAGCAAAAAAGATAAAAAAAAAAACAAAAAAAGAACCCCATAAAACTACATTGCTTTGTTAACTGCTTTTTCACTTTCCCCTCCTATCAACCCTGTACTAACCCGCTCTCTACCACCCTCTCCCCTCATTTACAATCTCTGTTATCTACGCTATTCTCTCTATTGCCATATCTTCAGATGTTTCTGTTTCTACCATAGAGTGCAGACATTCAGTACATACTGAGTATTTTTAAAGTTTATATCTCTCATGAAAGAGAGAATTGTAACATTCATTCCTTATCATAGAAATTTACACGGTGGAATATATGTTAGATGGAATTCAATCCCAATGCAGCCAACTATTTTATTTGTGACCTTTGAAAAAAGACTCAGTGTGCTTACACATTATACTAAGAGTTAACTCATTATGCATTTAGGGGGTTAAAAGTATTAAAATATGGAAAGTACCCAGAATAGGTCTGGAGCATATTGAACACAGATTATATGGAGAAACTTTGAAGGTAAATTTCCTTCTAGTAGATCTCTGTACGAGTGCCAGGTTTCTGCTATGATACTGCGTTTCCTAGAGAGAAGAGTCTGCTTCTCGTAATTTTGTAACTCCAGAGTGACCGATATAGACTTAATGCTCTGCAATTACTTGCTTTCTAAGCGTGAAATATGAACTTTCTTAAGCACGGTGTCTGTTAAGTAGACCACAGCTCACCTGTCTCTCCCTTCCTTCTTCTCTAAAATAAACTTTTCACTAACGTTATTCAATGTTTTTAGATCATATATAACACAATTTTCATTTCTCTTTGCATATTTCTAGTTTTGCTCATTCTCTGAGATAATGGGCTCTGAAGATGTGTACCTAGTGCTTAAATTGTATCTGACATATAAAATAATTAATATGTGTGGAATAAGTGAATATAAAATTAGGAGGATATGCTCTCATTACATCTAGTCCATTAAAAAGTTACTTATCTATCCTAATGAGTGTACTAGAATATGTTCAGAATGGATTTTTAATATTTATCTATTTTCTAAAAGATATGCCTGGAATTGCCATATTCTATACTGTAAAGAGTTTTATTTTATTTGCAGAATTTCTTGCACTTGTCAGAGAGAGGTAAGAAGAAAAGAGAGAAAGTAGTCCCAATTGGGCATGGGAACACCACAATCCTTTCCCCTCTGTTTTTCTTTCCCATGAAGACTTGGGGAATGTACACATACATGCCAGGTGTTTTGTTTGTTTGTTTTTATTTATTTTTTTTTTTTGAGAAGTTTTTGCTATAGGGCGTGTGTGCTTGCCAGACAGACAGAGAGAGACATAGAGACAGAATGCGAGAAATCACCCCGCAGGAGGGATGGCCATGCTGCAATCCCTTCTCCTCCATTCTCCTCTTGGGATCTTGGGCATGCATGCACATGCGCCCGGCGTGAGTTTTAAGCCACCGGGTCCGGGATGCAAACCGCAGTTGACTACATGGGAGTCCAGCAACATAGCCATTACGCTAACTGCTGGTCCCATGCCAGGTGTGTTTTTAAAGCCACTGGGGCCAAGATTCAGCTCACAACTGGCCATGTGGTATCCAGCTTCCTTGACCACCTGGCCATGAGGCTGGCACTGTAAGGATTATTGTTAATTGATTTCTCCTATACATTAGTATTTAATAGAGGTGATAATGACAAAAACGATAATTCATTTTTTTTAGAGAGTTTTTTATAAAGGGATCATGAGCTCACCAGAGAGACAGAGAGACATAACGCGAGAAATCACTCCCCAGGGGGGATGGCCATGCTACAATCCCTTCTCCTCCAGTCTCCTCTAGGGACTTTGGGCATGCACACACATGCACCCAGTGTGAGTTTTAAACTACTAAGTCTGTGACTTGAACTGTGGTTGGCTACGTGGAAGTCTAGTAACGTAACAGGCCATCTGCTTGTCTTGCTAATTACTTGTTTTAAATACTGATTACCAAATTTTTAGTATTTAGAACAATTAATGAAAAATTTTGTGATGGTTTTCTAGGGGAGAATTCCAAAACAACCTGGTGTAACACTGAAATTAAACATTTATGCTTCAGGGACCAGCGGATGGCATAATGGTTATGCTGCTGGATTCCCATGTAGTAAACTATGGTTTGAGTCCTGGACCTGCCAGCTTAAAACTCATGCTTAGCACCTGTGTGTGCATGCCCAAGATCCCAAGAGGAGCATGGAGAAGGGATTGCAATGTGGCCCTGGGAGGTGCTTATTCACTTTCTGTCTCTCTGTCTCTTTCTGTCTCTTTGGCAAGCACATGTGCCCTATGTATATCAAAATTCTCTCTCTAAAAATAAATAAATAAATAAAAATAATGAAAGAAAACATCAATGCTACAATAATGGTATCTTTCAACATTTAGAATGATTTTGGGGAATATGCACACAAATTTCTAACTGTTCATTTTCATAAATCTCCTGTGTTTGATGTATCCTTTTAATTTTATTTTATGCTTTTTAAAAAGAATTATTTATTTTACTTATTCCTATTATTTAACTTACCAGAGAGAGACAGAGAAAAAGGAAAAATAAGAAAGCAACCCATCAGGTTCAGGACTCAAACCACAGTCGGCCATGTGAGAGTCCATGTTACCTCCCAGGCTCTCTATCCTTGTTTTAACCAAAAATTGGTCATATTTCTTTTGGAAGATATGACTGAAGGAAAAAGGAGTTTTCCTCTGTAAGAAGGGATCAATTATTATCAATGGGAAGTCATCCTATTTGTATAAAGTTTGTTCTAAGAGAAATTTCCTCCTACTCTTAGTTATATAAAGAGAAGAAAGCATTGTAGCATTTTTGGCAAAATTCTCAAAATACACAGAACATCCTAAATATGTTTTTTTCTTTTTGAAGAGGTTTTTGCTATAGGGCATGTGTGCTCGCCAGACAGACGGAGAGAGACAGAGAGACATAAAGCGAGAAATCAGCCCCCAGGGGGGTTGGCCACGCCACAATCCCTTCTCTTTCACTCTCCTCTCAGGATCCTGGGCACGCACGCACACGCGCCTGGCGTGAGTTTAAGGCACCGGGTCCAGGACTCGAACCGTGGTCGACTACGTGGGAGTTCAGCGACATAGCCATTATGCTAACTGCTGGTTCCCCACCCTGAATATGTTGTTAAGAACGGTGGTTATTAAGATGAGGCAATTTTTAGAATGATCCTGAAAGATGGGCTCATCAACCCAGAGCAGAGATAGGGCAAGCTTGGTGAGTTTTTGGCAGACAGAACTATAGACTCTATCATAGATTATTTTTTTAGTAATTATTTATTTTATTTTATTTTATTTTATTTTATTTTATTTTATTTATTCATTCATTTATTTTTTTAGTTTGACCAGAGAGAGACAGAGGGTGAGAGTGAGAGAGAGAAGAAGTGAGAAAGCATGCCACCAGATTCAGGACTTGAACCCTGGTTGGCCATATGGGAGTGCCCAGCGCCTTCACCACCACGCCACCTGCTATTTCTTATCATAGATATTTTTAGTACACTCAAAAACAGTACTTTAAAAAATTTTAATTTCAGTATGTTTATTTTACACAGTTTTATTGAAGAATAATTGACAAATAAACTTTGTATATACTTAAAAATATACAGCATGATGCTTCAATATAGATATACATTGTGAAATTATTTAAATTCACACTGACAGGAAACTGTGGTCCAGGGTGCAAAAGGAATAAATAATATCTAAAGTCAATTTATTAGGACTGAAAGAACTTCTGCAGAAAACTAAAATCCATGTTGGAGTCTCTGTTTCTGAGTGATAACTTTTCAAAACTTACTTCAGATCTTAATGCAATTTTTATGCATGGTGACCTAGTGGGTAATTAGGCCTCACTGTGAAAGCAAAACATAAATATTACTGAATATGAATATATTAATTTAGTCTGAGGTAAATATATTTTGGATAATTTTAACATCTCTATTTTCTTTGAATATTGTCCTGATTTACTTGCTTGAAGTGTCAGAAGAACAAGACTATATTGCTGAGTTATCCTCAATAAATTTTTCGTTTCTGATTAATGCCATACTAACTTAATTGCTTAAGATAATCTCAGAATCAAAATATTGAAAAATTATTTTTAAAAATTTTCCATTTTTAAAAAAGATTTTTGCCTTAGAGCATGTATTATTCACAAGAGAGACAGAGAGAGACAGTGAGAGAGAAAGTGAGACATCACCCTCTTGGCAGTTGGCCATGCCACAGTCTCTTCTCCATTTTCCTCTTGGAATTCTGGTCACACACACAAGCACCCCTGGCATGAGTTTCAAACCATTGGATCTGGGACTCGAATTGCAGTTCACTATGGGGGATTCCAGTGCCTTAATCACCACACCACCAGTTAGACCTCCAAAAAGTTACCATTTTTAACCATAAAATTAGTTAAACAGAATTAGGCAAGGCTATAAATTTATCCGTTTATTCATTCATCCATTCAAAAATCATCCATCAATTATCTGTTCTTTGGCATTGTGCTATCATATAGGAACAGAGCAGTTAATGTGAAGATTCTTGCTTTTAACCACTGTAAAGTATAACTATAATAAACTTTGTAAAATAATAAAGATACTAACAGCAATATGTAAATTATTTACTCACTTTCAGTATATTACTATGTCTCTCACATAAACTGTTTTGAGTGTTTATTAGTTAATTTCCAATAAATTAGATTAATATTAATACCTCTGATACTTTTTATTAGAATATTTTCTTAAAACAATATAATAATACTAACTTGTTTCATAAAATGAAACATGTGAAAGAATAACTCTTGGGCAATATTAGTATTGTTTAAGAAATAAAAATCACACTGGAAAGTAAGAAATGATTTTTTTCTCATCCCTTAAAGCCAATAATTTAAAAGCTCTCCTCTTTGCCTCTTATTGGCATGAGGCATCTATTTAAATAATTCATTTTCTTTCAACAAAATATGAGTGGCATGTGTGCATGTAGCTACTTGTGTACTTCTTTTACTATATTTGCAAATAAAGAAATAAGCTTAACACAGCCTCTATGCAAATGAATCTCAAATTCTGAAGAGAGAAAGCTAAAGGGAAATTTTACTTAAAATAACTATGGTGGTGTAGTGGTAAAGCAGCTGGACCCAAGTGGAAAAGTCCCAGGTACTCATAGTGAGGGCTCCGTGAACGTACTGGGTGCTCATCTGCCTGTGATCTGGCCTGGATGAGGCTGGGGATAGACTGTGGCATAAAGACCCTTGTAGGGGTGCATTTTTCATTCTTTCTCTCTGTCTCTAATGTAAACAAAAAAAAGGAAAATGATAAGTGTTGGCAGGGTTTTGGTGAGAGGGGAACCCTCCTACACATTTGGTGGGAGTGGAAATTAGTCCATCCACCGTGGAGAACAATACGGAGGTTTTCTTTTTCTTTTTTTTGAAGAGGTTATTGCTATAGGGTGCGTGCGCTCGCCAGACAGACAGAGAGAGACAGAGAGACAGAAAGCGAGAAATCACCCCCCCCCCAGGGGGGATGGCCACTCTGTAATCCCATGACTACATGGGAGTCCAGCGACATAGCCATTATGCTAACTGCTGGTCCCTAATATGGAGGTTTTCAAAGAACTACAAACAGAACTACTAGATGATCCAGCAATTCCACTCCTGGGTATCTACCCAAAGGACAAGAGAACACTCAGTAAGAATAGTGCTTGCACATCTGCATTTAGTGTGGCATTATTCACAATTGCTAAGACATGGAACCAACTCAAATTTTCACTAACAGGTGAATAGATTGAAAAAATGAGGCACATATACTCTATGGAATACTACTCAGCCATAAAAAAGAAGATGCTGGCTTTTGATAGAAAGTAGATGAATATGGAAGATTTACTCCTAAGCGAAGCAACCCAAGCTATTAAAGAGAGACATTGTATGTCTCCACTTAACATATAACAACTGTCCACACTATACGGTGGAAATGGAAAGATTAAAGGATATAGAAACATGGAAAACTGTTATGGATACTGAATTCAGTGTGGGAGGAGGGTTGGATGAAGGGGGATAGTGAGAGGAAAGAAATCAAGAAAAATAGAGAGGAAGACATTTAAGGGACACAGAAATGGACAATTGTCTGTTGATGATAACATCTGTATCTTCAACTGGAATGGTGGGAAGTATATTCATATTGAGTAAATTCATTTTACAAGATAGAGTTTTATACAGTGATTGAATGTCTAAAATACTTTAAAAATTAATAATTAAAAAAATAAAGAAACGCAAAAATAAAACCAGGTATTTTTTCAAAATTATTTACAAGATAGTATGTGTGCTCGGTAGGACACAGAAAGAGAAAGAGAAAATGAGAAAGCACCCCTCAATGGGGTGTAACCTTGTCACAATCCTTTCTACAACATTTCTTCATCTTGTCAGGATTTGGGGAAAGCTTGCATACATGCCCAGGATGTTTTTCAAGCCTCCAGAGTCTATCAAAATCATGTGGTCAGTTACGTGGGATCTGCAAACAGTAAATAAAAGAGAAATTGCTCTGAAAAATCAAATGCAGGTGTAGATGAAAAAATACCAGACTATGTAGAATCTGAAAATGGGAACTATATTAACAAAACAGAAAGTCGATACATATCAGCACTACTATTGACAAAACAGGTGTTTCTAAAAAAATGAACAAATAGTAATAATTGAAGAAATAATTATATGATGCGGCCAGCAGGTGGTATGACTGACCATGGTTGGAGTCCTGGACCTGGTGGCTTGCTTTCTCTCTTGCTCTGTCCCTTTCTTGCCAAATCAAAATAAATAAATAAAGTTAAATAAAATAATTATTTATAAAAAAAAAGAAAAGAATTAATGATAAGAAAGCATTTACTGAGATGAAGTAAAAGTTATATATGCCTGTTTCAAGTACTTATGATATGTCAAGCAAATTAACAAGAAGCATAGTGCTTTTATTTGTGTTGTTAGTGGTGTTGGTGGCAGAAGACCTAATTAAGATTCTAAATTCACTGAGACAATTACAAATGAACATTAAATTCCATAAATTTTATTTCTCAATCAGATTAGATTCAGACTTTCTGCAACAAGTCAAAAGACAAAGGAAAATATGGAAAGATTTGAGAAATAAACTTGTTTAGAGAATCGTATACCCGATCATATTAAATTATTATTAATGTGAATAGCAATCATAAATCATTCTCACATTAGTAAAAACATAAATATCACTCATTCACATTATGGAAGAGTCACTTCAAGATACATACAAATAGCCCAAAGATAAGTCAAGCTTAGTTGCTCACATCAGCAATAGTATTCCATAAGCAAGCCCAGCAAAAAATTCTAGACTTAGAACAAGCATGAGCCTAAATTTTTATAACTCATTACGGGGTTGAGTACAATTATGGTAGACTATTGAATGTTTGTATACCCCGTCCCCAAATTTATATGTTAGACCATCATCCCCAGTATAATAATATCTGGAGATGGAACTTTCAGGAAGTAATTAGGTTTAGATAAGGTCATCAGGGTGAAGCCCTAATAATAGGATTCATTCTACCTTTATAAAACATGACGTGACAGAAATTTCCCTCTCTCTTATAAGGACTTCATGAGGGGGCCATCTATAAGTTCGGGGTGAGCCTTCCCTAGAAAACAAGCACGCTGACACCTTTATTCTGTGCTTCTACCTTCCAAAGCTGTCAGAAAATACATTTCTCTTGTTTAAACAATCTAGTTTGTGGTATTTTGTTATGATAACTGATGTGACTAGGACAATAAAAATATCATCAATCACAGAAAAATAATATTCTGTAAGTCATTTAAGTAACAATAATATGCAAATAAAAGACTCACAGATACCTTTGGCATATGCCAAAAATGATAGGGGAGTGAAAGGCAAAAGTAATGCAAAAAATGAAGAGTTGAAAAAGGAAAGGAAGTGTTAATAGGCAACAATAATGTATCACAGATCTTCAAAATTTTCATGGAAAATGAGTATTATGAACAAACTATTCAGGATTTGATTTATTTGGCAAAAAAATAAAAATGCCATTTTTCAACAGGATTTTAGACGTCTCCTGTATATGTCATTGGAAGTGAGCTTAGACAAAGTAATTATACACTTTTAATTAAATAGAGCTTATAAATGCAACGATATACAATGGACTTACAAATAAATATGAAAAGCAAATCCTAATATTAAACTATTTTTAAAGTTCTTTTAAATTATTTTTTGGAGGGTTTTTTTTTTTTTTTTTTTTGGATAGAGACAGAGACAGAAAGCCATAAATTACCCCCCAGGGGGGATGGCCACGCTGCAATCCCTTCTCCTTCATTCTCCTCTCGGGATCTTGGGCACACACATACACACACCTGGCATCAGTTTAAGTGACCGAGTCCAGGACTCAAACCTCGATCAACTACATGAGAGTCCAGTGACATAGCCATTACACCATCTGCCAACTTTAAACTATTTTTAAAGTTTATTTGTTTCTTCCATGAGTGAGAAAGACACAGGGAGAAAGTGAGACAAAGAGAGAGATGGACAGCTTCCCCAACAAGCTCCTGATGACACGGTCCATTAGCAGCCTCAGCCAGTCCTGGATTATGAGCACATGCATACTCACGGAGGTCTCTGGACTTGAACCAGGATCTTCCCTAATGCGTCAGTCTTGCAGAGTGTTGTGTTTTACTGCTGCATCACTGTCTAGTCCTAACAATTATTTCTGATTTTTAAAAACTTTTAAATTTTATTTATTTCATGGGAAAATGTCTCATTACACTGTGATTTTCCCAGCCAGCCAGGATCACAGGTGTTCACAGCTGTCACGTAAAAGTCAACCAGGCAACTGAATCCAGGCCTCCTGTGCAACTCCAGCATCATACAGTGGTACCCTACCTCCTGAACCACCCCAGCTGAGCTCAAATGCTAAATAACTTTTGATGTTTAAATATTCTTATGGGTTGGTAGCTAAACACAGCTGAAGAACCTGTCAAAATAGACAAATCTAATAAATGAAAGTTACAAGTGGAATTGAGGGTGAAAATTAGTCCCATAGAAGACATGACGGTACCTGGAAATGGACACCTGTGTTTCCCATCAGTGGATGTAGTGGCTTGTGTGCCGTGATCAGGAATACCAGCATCCGTGCTTTTTAACGTATTGAAATCAGCCATGTAAAAACAGCTTTCAGAAAGTCCCTGGGAAAGGAGCATAATCTAATGAGTGCTTGCCTGGCCATCTTGCTACAGCCCCAAAACCACACAACCTTCAGGAAGTCTTTGAAAATTTGTATCATTTTATATTGATTTCATGGTTTCCCTTACCAAGGAGAGCTGGTTATCTCCCTATCTCAGGGGCTCCCTCGCTCCCTTCTCCATGTTTGTAGAATTTCCTAACAACATTTTCTCCAACAACAGGAAGTCTAAAACATAAAATATAAAAATCAATGTCACTGAAGATACAGTGCATACATCCTGCAGTGCAGCTAAAATTTATGGATTACTTACAGCTGCGTCATTAACTGTGTGAGTGTGAAGAGCTGCGGAAGGCATCAGGCAGGAACGATGTCCATTAATGGGGATGACTCGCCCGTTGCAATGGCAGCGTGGGTCTAGAGCTGAAGCTCGCAGCAAAGGCAGAGAGTGGTGACTCAGTGTGCACAGGCACTTCCGCTGGTACAGGAGGAGGGATGCCGTGGAAATGATTAGGCCTAATGACATTGGCCTGCAGTGATGCATGGGAGAGAGGAGTAAGGAGAGGAAAACTGGCGGAGAGAATACTAACGAGCCAGGGCATAATCAGATAGATTCTCTTACCCAAACACCCATGTGGAAAACAAGTTGACCTTTTGAACTAAACCAGAATGATTAAATTAAACTCCAAGAGAAAACAAGTAAATGATGAATGGTGCATGGCTCAGTTCAAGCTAAGGGGTCATTAGCTAAATGAGCTGAAGGGCCCTGAAAAGATTATGAAAATTGAGCAGGATCTGAGTCAAAGTTACACGTCAAATGACAGAAGCATGAGCAGTTGGGGGAACAGAAGGGTGTGGGGAATGGGGACTGGAAAGTGGCTAAGAAGCCAGACGCAGTCAACTTGTCAAAGAGGTAAATAGTTGAAATGTCATTTTGCACACTCTCAAGGTTTCCCCTTTCGCACATCTCTATGAGATGACATGACATTGGTTCAGGAGAGTTCTCCTTTGCTATTTACTTTCATCTCCTGAAACCAGGAGACAGCCAGAGCAAAGGGACTGTTGTCTGGAGACTTAACCTTTTCAGTTTTCTCTACAAACTACTTTATTTTTCTATCAGTTTAGAGTTGGACTTTTATTTCACCCTGAGTTACTAATGGACAGCCTTTACTATTGTTATTACTGTTATTATTTTTGACGTCTCCAACAATGGCAAACAATGATAACTGTGTAATCAGCTTTGGAATAAACTCTGCCCCACAAATACAGTAAATGGTAAACAATTTCAGTGTTTTCTTTTTTTTCCCCCTTTGTGTCTGATGGATTTGATATTTAGGGAAAACACTTCTTGTAAACTGAAATAAAATGACTTCCCTACTTCATAATCTAGGAAGCAAAACACTTATATTGATCATGACTCATAGTGACCATGAAAATTCAAATCCTCCAACAACATTAACTGATTTTTTATGAATATATATTCATAAGCCTTAAATAATAGAAAAGACCTATTTCCAATCCATAATTCCTTATAGTTTCTCCTAACATTGGAAAGATGATAAGTCTGTAACTTTTCTACCTGTTATTTATTTACAGAAGTTGCCTATAGGATATTTCCACTTAGATCTCTCAAGTATCTCAAGCATTAACAAATAATCCCCAAAAGGGCATACATTTTAGACCTTGTAAAATTCTCAGCCACAATCCTGTTAATCCTCTGTTTGAATGATGTTATCCAGCTGTAACACTGAGACCAAAGGTATACACTCAAAATTACATTTCACTTTTTCTTCTCTGAACTTCTCCACTTCTCACATCCATTTTATTCACCAGACATGATAAATAGTATTGAGAAAATATCTCTGAACTTCTGACTCTCCCCCTTAGATCCTCTTTCTGACAATGTGTGAAGTTCTTTACTGTCTTTGCCTCCTCGTCATGAGCTCTTTCTCTTCATGCCATTGTTTCTTATCAATTCCCAAAAAAGCAAAATCAACCATGCTACTCTCCTGCCTAAAATCCACTGTCTCTAATTGTCAAAGAATAAATCCAAATTTCATAAAGACACTTATTCTGGACTCATCTAAGTTTTTCTCCGTTTTATCTGTTTGGGGATGAGAGTGGAAGAGCTTGCACATTCATGCATCCATAACTTTGCAAATACTCTCCCTAAACCTCCAGTACTCCAGTCCCCACCTGTGCTGCCATTCCTCATACTCAAACCGTGAATCTCTCTATATTAACTTATCAATATGCTGCATTATATTAGAAACAATTTGTTTCTCTGCAATTGGTAATGGTTTTTGTTTTTTCCTCTTGAAAGGTCCCTGAAAATAGTAGACACCGATAAAATCATTAGCAAACTAGACTTTAACTCAACAGAATAGAAGTCACGCAATTCCATGCTTTTTCATAAGCCAGAAAACTCTGTGTAAAGCATCTAAAATCTCATCAGGCATAGATTTAGTTCTACAAGTTTTGTGATTAAATAGCACATTGTTCATGAACCTATAGTATAATTTAAGCTTTGCATTTTTAACATATATATTTATACACTTACTTTCCCCATTAGATTATGAACAAAGACAAGTGCTTTGTATCTATGGATTGTTACGTAACTCTTGTCTCAATAAACTCTACATGGCAGGGATTGAGCATTTTATTACAACACCAAAATAATACCCTGAAGTCTATAAATGAGAGAACTTGATAAATTAAGCTTGAGCTTTGAGAATCCATCTCTAAATCCTTTGTGCTGGTATTGCTACTTTGACTTTTTCCCTATTACTTTCTGGATGATGTTACCTGATCAACCCATCTTGTAAATTGCAGGTGTTGATGAAGCATATCCATTTTAATTGAACTATTAACCCATGGGAGAATTTCACTTATTTTCCCTTAATGGCATTTATGTTTTTAGATTATTTAGTGTCTTTGATTATTTATAAGAACCCCTTATGATTTACCGAGTAAAATGACATGATTAATGTTGTACATTATCCTTTCTTTAATATGATTTTGCAAGTGGAAAGAAACATCTGGATTTAATCACAAAATTACATTGAACATCAGTGGCGCATGTAAAGTGGCTCTAGCTCAGGCTAGAACTGGATATATCATTTCTCCTGTGATTATAGGAACCTAAGGGCTCTTTGAATTTTATGAAGACCCTCATCTTTGTGGTCAGTTTGCAGAAATAAACATAGTAATAAGTACAAACCAGTTCAAGAGACCAAGAAACCCTTTTTAAGTATTTGTGATTTCATTTTATTCTACCATTTTCTTACACATGTCTTTAGTTTTACTTGTAGAGAAAATTTTTTATAACTTTTCTTAGGAAAGTTAAATCTAACTTTTTTTTTAAGAGAGAGAGAGTTTCTTTGGTATAGGGCATGTACTCACCAAAGAGACAGAGGGAGAAAAAGTGAGAAATCACTCACTGAGGAGATGGGCATGCTGCAATCCCTTCTCCATTTTCCTCTCTGGATTTTGAGCATGCACACATGAGCCCATGATTTTCTTTCTCTCTCTCTTTCTTTCTTTCTTTCTTTCTTTCTTTCTTTCTTTCTTTCTTTCTTTCTCTCTTTTTTTTTTTTTTTCTGCATGAGTTTCAAGCTGCCTGGTTCTGAAATTAAACTGTGATTAGCCATGTGGCATGTGGGAATCTAGCACCTCAACCACCATGAAATCTACTAGCCCTGGGAATCTAACTCTTAACTCTCCAGATTCTCTTAACTATCCAGAACACTGGCCACCCCTTTATCCCATTGCACCTGGCCCACCAGTTTGTCTTTCTGCAACCATCTTGCTTTAGTTTATAGATGTTTTTCTGGTTTCTTATTTAAAGACATAAATGACCATAGCTGGAAATGATCTAGAGGAACATTTTCAAATACATAGCAGCTTCAAAAATCTCTCCTAAAGAAAGCGTCCCATAGGTAAGAAGACAGTCTTTAGAGTCAGATTTTCGTTAGCTAAGTCAGTTGTGACATCATTAACAAATTAAACTTTCTTAGTTTCGTTCTCTAAAATATTAGCAATATTATATATTCATCTCATGATTGTTGTGGCAAGTAAATGAGACAGTCTTAAGGTGAATTTGTCATTGTAGTTGACAAGTATTAAGTGCTTCAGAATGATTAGATATTTTTATAATTATTGGGGCTAAGTTATTTCACTACATTCTGACACTCTTTCTACTGAAAAAATGTTTATTCAAATTCATTATTGAATAGAAAAAATATTTTTACTTAAAAATACAATTATTCTGATTAAAAACGAAAGTCAAACCACATGTATGAGTGGACTTCAAGTATGTGTGAGAAAAAAAAAGGAAATAAACTATCAGTATACTTTGGTGGAAATTTTTTTTAAAAATTCCTGTATAGTTTGTTCATAATCTATGCTTTTTATGCATTTTTGTTAAGTTCTTCACATTTATATCTTTCCCACTTTAAAATATGCAAACAGAAATTCTATTTACCAAAGTAAAATAATAAAACCCTGAAAAGTAGAGCTGGAGACATCAACAGTTTTAAGATTTGATATATTTCTGTGCTGAAAATGTTGAAGTAAAATAGCTAATAGGAGAGATTGAAGAAAAGATCCAGAAAGGTTCCAGATTATATATTCCAAGAGTTTACAGATATTAAAGATCAATAAAACTGACTCCTTACTGGGTATTGCACAGATAAAGAATATAAAAATAGTAATAAAGATATATTTTTTAAAAAGAAAAAAACAAAGTTTGTCTTATTCATACAACAGAGACAGAGAGAGAGAAAGCACCCTTTGCAAGGTCTCAAAGATATATTTTTAAAAAAGAAAAAAACAAAGTTTGTCTTATTCATAGAACAGAGACAGAGAGAGAGAAAGCACCCTTTGCAAGGTCTCCTCACTCTGAAATTCCCTTTCTTTTTTTTTTTTTTTTCTTTTTGGCCTTAGGGCAAAGACCTATGT
The DNA here is from genome assembly GCA_026018925.1 of Tupaia tana. NCBI lineage: Eukaryota > Metazoa > Chordata > Mammalia > Scandentia > Tupaiidae > Tupaia > Tupaia tana. Next base: position 157,637,717 of record JAKSZU010000003.1, on the reverse strand, counting down.
ATCTATGTGCTCACCAGAAAGAGAGACAGAGACAGAGACAGGGAAAGTGAGAAAGCACTCCCCAGGAGGGTTGGGCATGTCACAATCCCTTCTCCTCAGTTCTTCTACTGGGGTCTTGGGCACACATACACACATGCCCAGTGTGGTTTTGAAGCCACTGTATCCAGGACTTGACCATGGTTGTCCAGAAGGGTGTCCAGCAACATAGCTGCTATGCCATCAGCTGGCCCTGCAATCTCCTTCTTCCAGCCATCTTGCTCCTCAGGATCTTGGAAACACACTTGGGTCCTGTGTGTTTTCAAGTCAACTTGGGATCCAAACTGCAGCTGATCACATAACTTCCAGTACTGCAGTTCAGCGTGGCTATTTTACTTATTTCTTCAATTTAAACTGTTTTGTATTATTATTTTTGCATACTATTTGCTTTCAATTTCATTGATTTCTGCCAATTTTTGTAAATTCCATTATTTATTTTTTTCATTTACTTTTATTTATTCTTTTTTGTTTACATTTTTTAAATTTCATTTTCATCTTATAGTCAATCACATTATTTAGCTTACAAACTGAATATTTCAACGTGTGAACATTTCTCCCTAGTCCAGTTGATAAAACTATAAAAGTATCCTTAACAGATAATACCACATTTCTTTGTCCCATTAATGCTTTGCCTTTCTATTTTTCTTCTAAATGTCCTTCCTCAGACCCTCCTCTTTCACACACACTATATCTGGTATTTGCATCCATTTACTGTGTTTCTATAGCCTTTAGTCAATCAGTTTCAATCATAGAGTGTGGACACTTTTGATATATTAAGTGGGGACATAAAATGTCTCTCCTTCATTTGTTTTGAAATAATTGTACTTAAAAAATACAGGAATAGTTAAGAGATTTGTATACCCTTACTACAATTTTCTCAAGGATAGCATATTTATGTAATTGTAATGTAATATCAAAACCAGAAAATTGACACTGATATCTTACTCAGCCCTCATTTAGTTTTCACCCAATTTTGTGTGCATACAAAAGCATATGTTTGTAGTTCCATGCAACTTTTGCCTATGTATATAGTCTATTTAATTAGCACCATAATCAAAATAAAGAACCATTTTCTGGGGCTGACAGGTGGCATGGTGGTTAGAGGTGCTGGACTCCCACATGGCCGACTGTGGTTTGAGTCCTGGACTTGGCAGCCTGCTTTCTCACTTTCTCTTTGTTTCTCTCTCACTCTCACTCTGTCTCTCTCTGATCATCTGATCAAATTAAAAATAAATACACAAATAAAGTTTAAAAAAAGAACCATTTTCTCACCACAAAGGAATTTCATTTTGTTACTGTGTGTAGTCCCTTCTCGCCTCACCTCATCTATTCTTGTTCTTTATATTATAGCTTTGCCATTTACAATCTTTTATATAAAGAATTATACAGTGTATAATTTTTTGAGATTGGCTTTCTACACTAAAGACAGTGTCCTCGAAAAGTTGTTGTGTATATCAATGTTTCTTTTTGTTGCCAGCTGATATTCCATGGTATATATGTGTGTACCCAACCCATTGAAGAATGGGGCTGTTTCTAATTTTCGATTATTATATATAACACTACTATGAATGTTTATGTCTTGGTGTCAGTATAGGTTGCTATTTCTCAGATAAATGTCTAAGATTATAATTGCTCGGTCATGTGGTACGTATATGTAAGTTTTATAAGTAACTGCCAATAATTTCTGTAGTGATTGTACCATTTTACATTCTTTCTTTCTTTCTTTTGTAGGTTTTTGCCATAGGGTATGTGAGCTCACTGAAACAAGACAGAGAGAGGGAAAGTGAGAAATCACCCTTCAGGGGGAATGGCCACACCGCAATCACTTGTCCTCCATTCTCCTCTTGGGACTTTGGGGACACATGTACATGCCTACTAGCCAAATTTTAACCAGGGTCTGGGTAAAACTTGAACCATGGTCTGACAGGTGGGCATCCAGCGTCTTGACTCCATGCCTCCTGCTGGCGCCCCATTTACATTATTACTACCAATGTATAAAAGGTCTGGTTTCTCTGCATTTTTGTCAACATTAGCTATAATTAGTAGTGTTTAATTTTCTTTTTTACATTTTAGCTTTCTGAGGAGTATGTAGGAATATCTCAAGCTTTTATTGTGTATTTCTTTAACAGGTAATGTGCTATTGTAATATTTTCATGTGCTTAGTTTCTATTCATTATCTCATCTTTTTAATTTTTCTTTTAATAGAGAGATTTTTGCTATAGGGTGCATGCATTCACCAGAGACAGAGAAAGAGAGACAGAAAGCGAGAAACCACCCCCCCCCCCACACACACACACCCAGGAGGGATGGCCATGCCATAATCCCTTCTCTTCCATTCTCTTCTCAGGATTTTGAGCATGCATATACATGTGCCCAGCATAAGTTTTAAGTCACTGGTTCTAGTATTTGAACCATGGTCAACAACGTAGGAATCCAGTGATGTAAACATTATGCCATCTGCTGGTCCCTCATATCTCATGTCTAGTGAAAATTCTGTCCACGCCTTTTGCCCATTTTTTTGTTTCACGGTTGTTTCTTTTTCTTGCCCATTGAAATTTGAGAGATTTTTAAAAAAACACATTCTAAGTGTAAGTCCTATGTCATGTATGTGGTTTGCAACTATTTTCTACCAATCTTTAGCCTTTTGGCATTTTTACATATAACAAAATTTTTTATTTGGTAAAGTCTAGTTTATGTATTTTTAAAAATTGATTATAATAAATCATCATCTTCCATGATTATGGAAAGTTGTCACCTTGCCATAGGCCACAAGCACCATTAACTGTTATGTTTCATTCTCAAGGTTGTTGTTTTTCAGTTTTACATTTACATTGATAACCCATTATGAATTCATCAGCTGTGATGTTTAAGTTGAATATGCTTTCCATTTTTGTTTTTGTGTTTTGCCTATCGATGTCAAATTGCTCCCAATCTCTTCATTGAAAAAAGTACCCTTACTTCACAAAATAACTTATAACTTATACTATCAAATATAAATACAGACATTTATACTCTGTGTTAGGATGGTAAGACTATAAATGATTTATATATATTTTTCCTTTTCTAATTTTTTTTTTTTTTTTTTTTTTTTTTTTTTGTTAAAGGGCACTTGCTGGAGTGAGACGGATAGAGGAAAAGAGAGAGAGAAAAAAAGTGAAAAATCAATTCCCAGGATGATGGCCGTGGCATAATTCCATCTCCTCCACTCTTCCATTCTCCTCTCAGGATTTTGGGCACACACACACATGTTGGTGTGTTTTTCAATCCACCAGATTCAGGACTGCAGTGCAGATGGCCATGTGGGATTCAGCACCTTAACCACCACACCACTGGCTAATCCATTTTCCAAATTTCCTTTACCATTTGGAACTTTATAATGGGAGAAAAAGTAATTAAATATAAAAGGCAGGATTTCAGAGATGCTTATGAAGGCACTGTTTATTAACTGGATTCTCACTCTTTAGATATGCTTCAATCACTGACTATTATAACTTAAATTTTGAAATTAAGAGAAACAGAAATACTTTGCTGTTCAAGCTCATTTGATCAAAAGATCTTGAGACAGAACATTCATAAAAGATTCATCGTTGAAGTTAATATGATTCTCCTCAGTCTTAAATTTAAGATTTTACTTCAGGCATTGCTTTAGTGTTTTTAAACCAATTCCTGAATAAATATGCTAAACATATCCCCAAAATGTTCATTGACGAAAAGGAAGCAATTTATGAAGTTTTGAGATTAGTGCTTAAAGCCTAAACAGAATCCATTAACTCAGACAAAAGACATATAAAGATTAAGAATTGAATGTATCATTAGGATGCTGGTAGCAATGAGGAACTAAAAAAAATTATGTGAAGCTACATATTCTGTTATGTTTCTTTCCTTTTAATGAAACATACTTACATTTGAATTACCTTCTTAGATTCCAATTAATCCAAAACAAAAGCCTCTCCAAAAATACCCATGTGAGTTTTTCTTATATGTTTAGTTCACTTCTGCAACAACAACACTAATTATATGAAACTCCAAATGAATAAGGAGAGGCTATTATCTAACAAATACCTATAAGTACACTCCTCTCCTCAAATTAACTTTGAAATGCTGCCAGCATTTGTTTCCCCTAAATGAATCTACTACCTACCTTATTTATGCAACAAAATTTTTAAAATTTTATTTGTACTTTATGGGTTCCTGATATCTAAAAATAGGATCATTGGATTGAAATAATGCTTACTGATGTTTACTTCATTTCCATTATATATTTACATTTTATATATCACATATACTTAATTTTTAAAGTTTTTCATTTGGTTTTTGAATGTGTAACAACTAAAATGGCAACATTTGATCATCTTCTAAATATTGAGGTTGGAAAAATGACAGATGTTTATTACTTTCCAGTAAAGTATGAGTTACTATAATTTTTCAAGAATTCTATGAATTCAACAGTCTATGAACAAGAAGCTGTGGCAAAGTTTATCTGTGGATCGTTCATTCTCAAACAAGTATTTACATCAGAATTTGATATTGAAATGGAAGACTAGCAGGATTCACGACTTTAAAATGTAGCAACTTGTTAGTTTAATTTGTGCGTATGTTTTTTTTTCATTCTGTTGGATCACACACCATATTAGACAAAGGTCAATGACATTAGTTTAAAGATAACATTTGAGAAAGGCCACCTCTGATGTTTGACTGATTAAATTAGTATCTTGATTTTTCACTTCCATATGAGGGGACTTTTAAATGTTTACAGAAAATGAAATTAATGTATGTATTTATTTTGGCACAAAAACTTGAAACCCATACATAGTTTTTCACAGTATACATTTTCCATAAAAATTTTGAAGACTCCCTGCATATAATCTAATTTCTGTCCTACAAAATACCTGTCATTATTAAAATATGTTAAACACTACTTAAAACATTTATCTTTTAATATACAACATGATATTCTTAATGCTAAGACTATCGTTGTCAATAAAATTGCCTAATTATTTGTGATTTTTCCCATTTCCTGCCTTTATTCAATAGTTTTCAATGACTATTCCAATCAGATGTTTCCTATTTCTCTCTACAGAACTCTCTTATATAATTCATTTCTTTTTTGGAGATAATTCATTTTTTGTCTATTATTATCAGAAGGCTATGTAATATTTAAAGAGAGGGGCCATATTCTATTTATTTTGAATAACGTACATAGCACAGGCTCTTAATTTTCATGCTTAGTACAGGGTCTTAATTTTTATAAATATTCAGATAATCATTGACTGAGTAAATGAATAAATATACCTTCGATTAAAGTAGATTATATTCTTTTCTTGTAATCAGATGTAAAAGTATGAACAAAGTCAGTTTCTAATTTTAGAATAATTTTTTTTCAGTTTTCTGAACATCTTCTTTCTGACATATTAATTCTTCAAATATATTTGCTACATTGCTGGACTTTCTTTTTTATTCATTGTTACATTTCTGCAACTTTGCCTTAGATTTATTGAGATCCAAGAGAACTTTCTCTTTTTTATTTTAAAACTGGTAGGAATTCGTAAATTTTGATCAGCATGGGTCACTGCAGATTGATTTATTTTTAAATTCTGGTGGTCTTTATGCACAAACTATCCCACATAAATGAAGGAAAGGTAGAATTTTAAACCAAATGCCTGACTTCAAGTCAAATCACTTGCACATTTGGAATACTAAAACAAATTTACTCAAACTACTCAAGCTACTCAAAGTGTCACTTCTTTATAGCTTATAACTGGATAATCACCTGTCCTCTCCTAGTTGGGGAGATCAGAGAAGTAACTAGCTGGCTAATGATCTCACTGTGTCCTCCAGTTTGAATAAAGTCTTCAATTTGTAATCCATTTGGGTACACAATTCATTCCTGAACTTATTTAAATAGTCTCTGTACAATAACTCAGTCTCTTGCAGGCTAGGGTTCTGATTTCCTGTACTGCCTGCTGGTCTTTGGGATGACTTCCTATGTGCTCAGGATGGGGAAGCACTCTGGCTGCAGAGTGACTTTGGGTCTGTGATGGTCTATGCGGATTTGGTCAAAGGATTTATGACCACTCATTTCAACCTGTTCAATGTAGTCTTTTGGACACTGCAACAGTGCCCATTGCCACAGTCTGTGGACTCAGAAATCTGCACCTTTCTGAACAGATTCACACTCTCTGCCTATTTGTTCTACCCCAGGCCACTGTGTGTTATCCAGCTCTCTCAGCCCTTCCTTGTTCACAGCTCCCTCACTGTGATCAGAGTATTTGGAATGCACACATGCTCTCTATGGAACCTGCTGAGCTAGGGATGTTTGGTAAGTCTGTCAAGCTACATTTCTTAGCAAAGCATGTATTCTCTCTCCCAGTATATACTGGTGTGGTTTAGAGGCTTGCAATCTCTCATGTTAAGCCTCTCAGTCTCTGAAGAACTAAGAAAGTCTTCTTTTCCCTAGGTAAATAATTGCATTTTAGTTCTAGGTGCTGTTAAGTATCTGTTGACACGGCCAGTGTGGAGATATAAGGCAAAAAGGTACAGAAAATATTAGAAAACATGAATATGCATTTACAAATACACTTCACCACTATAAGCACTTGAATGTATTTTGTGTCTTTTTTTGTGGACATGGAGTGCTCTTCAAGGCAATGGTGCTCACTTATCTTAGCTTCTGGGTAGATGGCCTCTTAATGGGACAGTACTGAGTTCATCTTCATTTACTGACTCTGGTGACGGGCCTTGGCTGACAGAAAGTTTGTCACATGAAGTTAGGTTCTGTCCTTAAAGGAGTCATATTTAATAACTGGTTGCTACGAAGCTCAATGATCAAATGTTTTCACAATAGTTCAGAACAGCTCTGAATGTCCATCCCAGCTGTAACTGCCCATAGGATCTGCTTCTGAGGAAATCCGTATCAACCTTTCCTTCTGTGTAAGACAACTTTTCCCATTTTTCTTACAAGGATTGTCTTGATTGTTCTCAAAAAGCCATCTGCAAGTAAATCTCCATTTCAGCCTGTTTCCACCAAAATCTGACCTTTGATACTTGGAACAATGATTTGGAACCAGATGCCCTATTCTGTGGTCACTGCATCATAATGCAGTATCATTTTATTTCTCTCCCTCACTCACATACATTATTTTCCCTCACAGTTCTTTCTGATAATTACCTCGTACAAACAAATCTGTACCAAATTTGTTTCTTATGGAAATCCTTCTATGATAATCCAGATGCACTATTTGATTTTAGATAATATAAGGAACAAAATATTACTTAGATGGGAAAAAAAAACTTTAAACTGTACAGTATTTTATATTTTACCAAGCTAATTAATATCATAATTTTAGTTGATCTACTTAAATAAAATAGTAGGAAAGTGAAAACATTAAACAAAACTAGGTAGAGCCGGCAGGTGGCATGTGGTTAAAGCTCTGGATTCCCACATGGTCGATCATGGTCTGAGTCCCTGACCTGGCAGCTTGAAAATTATATCAGGCAAGTGTGTATACACGTGGTCTCTAGATCCTGAGAGGAGAATGGAAGAAAAGTGATTGCGGTATGACCATCTGGTGTCTCTCACCAGTGAGCACACATGCTATATGGCAAAATCCTGAAAAGTAAAGAAAAGAGAAGAGAAGAGAAGAGAAGAGAAGAGAAGAGAAAAGAAAAGAAAAGAAAAGAAAAGAAAAGAAAAGAAAAGAAAAGAAAAGAAAAGAAAAGAGAAAAGAAACCTGGTAGCAGTATTTACTGTGGATTGATCTAAACACCAGCACTGTTGACCTGAGCTTCTGTATCCTACCATGTATTTCTTCTGCTGATCTGAAATATGCTTTGATTTTACTAACACAAAAACCAATAGATAACAGGACCAATGACGATTCAATCTGTGTTTCTTTCTCATGCATATCTGACCATGTTGGAAACAGTTAAAAAACCACAAAGGAAGAGAAGCATATCCTTGAATGTATAGGATGAAAGATTCAGAGGCCAACAAGAGGCATGAAAATTGATGTGGTTAGATTCTACATGACCGACAGCATGATTCGAGTCCTGGGCCTAATTGGTTTGACAAATACACAGGGAGATATGCTTAAGTATCCAAAGTCCCAGGAGAATAATGGAAGAGAGAGGATGGTGGAGTGAGAGTGGCCATGATCCTAGGCTAGGGGTAGTATTTTCTCACTCTCTCTCTCTCTTTCTCTCTATGAGATCATTTGCTAAATAGCAAGAAGAAAACATTTTATAATGTTTATCTAGGCTATAAGTCTATCTAGATTCTGCAAATTAGCAGTAAAAAGTCACAGAGATAAAGTCTGAGAAGGAAAATGGGTGGGGGAGGACCAGCAGATAGTGTAATGGATATGTCATTGGACTCCCACATAGTTGACCATGGTTTGAGCGACTTAAAACTCACACCAGGCATGTGTGCATGAGTTCCCAAGATCTCAAGAGAAGAATGGAGCAGAGGGATTGAGGCATGGCCATTTCCCCTGTGGGAGTGATTTCTCGTTTTCTATCTCTGTGTCTTTCTGGCGAGTGCACGTGCCCTATTGCAAAAAAAGCTCTCAAATATAAGAACAAAAAAACCACACACACAAAAAGGAAGAATAACATAAATATACATGAAGTAAAATGTGTAAAAAACTTAAAACAAATTTACAGGACCCACACTGGCATCAGTAAAAGGCTGATGTAAAAACCAAAAGTTGTCATATATGTGGCTAGAATGTGGTGCACTGGTGGCAATGCACCCTACAAGGCTGACTCACATGGGAGGGTTTTGAGTTTGCAGGTAACTTCTCTAAATGCTGAGGGTGAGTGCATGCCCATTATCTGGATTTAGCTGCAGGTATGAGTGTATAGGGTTATCAGTACTCTGTTGGGACTGCCTGTCTCCTGTCTCTCTCTTTCTCTTCTCATCTCCCAGGCATGGAAAAAAGCAATGAATAAACTTAAAAACATAAAAGTTGTCACATGGAAAATAAACTCAGAGAGCTTTTACTGTATTTAAAAAAAATCTTTTTTAAAAAATATATAGAGGCTAGTAGTGGCATAGTGGTTAAGGCATTGGATTCCCACATGGTCTACCATGGTTTGAATCCCAGACCCAGAAGCTTGAAACATACTGGGCACATGTGCATGCATGCCCAAAATCCTGAGAGGAGAATGGAGAAGGGATGATGGCATTCACATCCTCCTCGCCTCCTGGGAGTGATTTCCCACCTTCTCTGGTGTCTCTTCAGAGAGTGTATGCAGCTATAGCAAAAAACTCCCTCTAAAAAGTAAAAAGAAAATGTACAAATGCATTAGTAATTTGTGATCCCTAGTATCCAGAAAAAACAGTGATGAAACAGTAATGAATGATAGAAGAAATAACTCTTTTCTTGTAACTAGGAAGGTCTGTATATGGGTAACAGTCGCTGATAGGAAAACAAAATCAATAAGAAAAACACACCTGGACTGTTTTATTGTAATGTGTCATAATTATAAAGAGGAAAAAAAAAAAAGACAATCAGATTCTCAGATTCTCTTTAGATTACCATGATACAACACTTCCTTTTTGAGTGACCAACAAATCACTGAGCCATTTGTGCTGTCGATGATTTGCAAAGATATTCCTATATATGCTGATGTTTTAAAACAAAGTATTCTTTGCATCTTTTTTTTCCCTCTTTTTTTAGAGAGAGCTTTTGCTATAGGGTGTATATGTTTACCAGAGAGACAGAGACAGAAAGTGACAAATCACCACATGGAGGGATGGCCATGCCACAATCCCTTCCCTTTCATTCTCCTGTCAGTATTTGGGCACACATAGCCAACCACCCAGCATGATTTTTTTTCTTTCTTTTTTTTTTTTTTTTTTTTTTTTTTTAAGGTTTTTGCTATAGCACATGTGTGTTTGCTAGAAAGACAGAGAGAGACAGAGAGATAAAAAATGAGAAATCACCCCCCCCCCCAAGGGGAATGGCCACACCACAATCCCTTCTCCTCCATTCTCCACTTGGGATCTTGGGCACACATGCACATGCGCCCAGCGTGAGTTTTAAGCTACCAGGTCTGGGACTAGCACCATAGTCAACTACATGGTAGTGCAATAATGTAACCATTATGCCATCTGCTGGTCCCTCCCAGCACGAGTTTTAAGCCACCAGGTCATGGACTTCAGCTGTGGTCAAATACATGGAAGTCCAGTGACATAACCATTATGCCATCTGCTGGTCCCAGAATTCTTTACAATTTTAAAGATTATTTATTTATTTGGCCAGCAGATAACATAGAGATTAAAGGGGCTGAATCCTACATGGCCAACTGAGTAGTTCAAATTGTGGACCTAATGACTTGAAAATTCACTCCTGCTGTGTGTGCATGCATACCCAAAATACCAAAACAAGAAGAGAGGAGAAGGAACTGCAGGGTGCCAATGCCCCCTGGGGGGGGGGGAATCTTACTTCCCTTCTTTCTCTCCCAAGAGAATACACACACTGTACAGCTAACAAATAAAAAGATTATTTATTTAAAGAAGTTAATTTATTTATTTATTTCCTCCATCAGTGAAAAACATAGTGATGGAGAGAGTCAGTATTCCCAAGAAGGTCCTGATGCTGTGGCCCACCCCCAGCTTCCACCAGCTCCAGATCATGGGCATGTATGTGCCCTGTATACTCAGAAAGTTCTTTGGAAGGAAGCATACCAGTAGCCCTCCCATATGGGTCACCTAATAAAACATGGTATTTTTTACCACTGCACACCATCCAGCCCAAAAGTATTAGTATTTCAATATGCATTGCCATTGGCAAAAGGAAAATATAGAAGGCAGTTATAAACAATGTCACTTAATGAGAAATCATATATAGATAATTTCTTTGAGCCTCCCTTTAGAAATAAAGCAAAATGGTAATATGTACTTTGAAAAGATGTATACTACCAAAATAACATTGCAATGACAATTTTTCATTGAGTGCCTTCACTATTTAGGCATAATTTACATGTATTTTATGTGACTTTCATCATAATAGCCCTAGGATTATATTAAAAAGCTGACAAAGATTTTTTCCTAATGGTCACAGATTTGAAAATAAGGAAACATTGGGACCAGCAGTTAGCGTAATGGCTATGTCGCTGGACTCCCACGTACTCGACCGCGGTTTGAGTCCCGGACCCGGCGGCTTAAACTCCTGCTGGTCACGTGTGCGTAAGTGCCCAAGATCGCGAGAGGAGAATGGAGGAGAAGGGATTGCGGCGTGACCATCACCCCGGGGGGTGATTTCTCCCTTTCTGTCTCTATGTCTCTCTCTGTCTGTCTGGCGAGCGCACACGCCCTGTAGCGAAAACCTCTCCAAAAAAAAAAATAAGGAAACATTTTAAATCACAACTTGTCTGACAATAAACCCTACAACTACTTATTATTTTATTCCATTGCTTCATGGAATATACACTAACACCTACCTATAGCTTTTTTATAGAATGCTATTCTTTTTTTTTTTTTTTTTTTTGGAGAGGTTTTTCGCTATAGGGCGCGTGCGCTCGCCAGACAGACAGAGAGAGACATAGAGACAGAAAGCGAGAAATCACCCCCCAGGGGGGATGGTCACACCGCAATCCCTTCTCCTCCATTCTCCTCTCGGGATCTTGGGCACGCATGCACACACGCCCGGCATGAGTTGTAAGCCACCGGGTCCGAGACGCGAACCGTGGTCGACTACATGGGAGTCCAGCGACATAGCCATTACGCTAACTGCTGGTTCCCTAGAATGCTATTCTTCTGTGAAGGATTAAAGACATCATTATTCTCCCCACACTCATTGGAAGCATTTTTAGTTAACTGTTAATATTTACACTGTGTCTAGTTTTCCTAGTGAAATAAACATACATCATTTTAAATCTCCCATCTTTTTTATCCTCCCATGCAATTTACCCTGATTCCATCTTTTCTAGTTTTCCATCTTCTCATTAAAATTTTTTTCTGTAATGCCCAATGTTATTATTTTTGAAGACCTAGTGAGTTATTGTAATTAATTAGAATAGTGTTATAAGTATGTATATCTTTTTTGCTCATTTTGTTTCTACATGTTTCTGTGTATTCCATGAACAGATGATGGTATCATCTTTTCCAAGTATAGTACCCATCTGTCACCCAGTCACAAAGCCTATAATCTTCCCTCCTTGGCTTTCAACGCCATGATTGATAGTTCTCCCAAGTGAATTTATCAATTATACTTCTTGTTGGATCTGAGCCTGAAAGTCATGATGTATTAAATAAAGTGCATATAATTTGAAGGTAAATGAACTATAAATAGGATTCCAGATTCACCTTTACGATGTGAGACAATAAAGTCATTTCAATGTTTCCCCTTTCACTAACTGTATTTTTCAAAAGTGAAAACCATAACATATTGTCAATATATTTTTTAATTATTAAATTGTATATGTGTATGAAATCAATTATTCTTTTGTAAGGGCTTGAGAAATGCTGATTAACTCCCAAACTGAATGCACAGTTCAACTGTGAAGTTTGCTCTTAAAATATTATTTTCTCTGGGACCAGCAGTTAGCGTAATGGCTATGTCGCTGGACTCCCACGTAGTCGACCGCGGTTCGAGTCCCGGACTCGGCGGCTTAAACTCACGCCGGGCGCGTGTGCGTGCGTGCCCAAGATCCCGAGAGGAGAATGGAGGAGAAGGGATTGCGGCGTGGCCATCCCCCCTGGGGGGTGATTTCCTGCTTTCTATCTCTCTGTCTCTCTCTGTCTGTCTGGCGAGCGCACGCGCCCTATAGCAAAAAAACCTCTCCAAAAAAAGAAAAAAAAAAAAATATATTATTTTCTCTGTGTGTATACATATATGTATGTTTTATTCTCAACACAAAAAGGGGTGACCTAAAGTAACTCAGAAATAATGGGAATTGCATTAGAAAGACTTAGAAGGACTATTAAATTACAAGTGTTATGATATACCATTTTATGTTCATTTTGTAATGGTAGCGTATTCAATGTTTAATGTAAGACTTTTGTTATCCGTCCTGTCAGATGATTAGGTGGGTCTAATAAAGAAGTAAATAAATGAATGTTTAAAAATTTAAATATTAAAATATAATAGTCACTGTTTGCACTTTTGTTAATAGTATTGCTTTAGCTTTTGACATTGTTAAATTAGAAAGGCATTAGCATCTATACCACTCTTGACGTAAAATATTTATAAGAAGCAACAGTTAAATTTATAACTTTTTAAAAAGCTGGATAATCCCCTCTGCTCCCCCACCCAGGCAGGAGAGGCGTGACGCAGGCCTTCAGGAGAAGATTCATCATGGCGCCTGCGAACTAGTCATTTCAGGGTACAAGAGAAATGAAGATTTTCTACTGATAATTCAGCCTCCAGCAAACAAGCTAGAGTGATTGAACTTCAAGAATTAGGAAGAAACACACCATCCATCAGATGACTAGAAATCACTGCAGGACCACGAGAAATATGGGAAAGCAAGAAAATACCTCTCCTCCAAGGGAAAAGAATAACTCCCATTCATCCACAAGCAGTTCAATGGAAATCATGGAAATGTCTGATAAAGAATTTAGAACGTTCATAATGGCGAAGCTAACAGACATGGAAGAGAAGAGAGACAATGAACTGCAGAAGAGACAGGAGAAAAATGCTGACAAGTTCCAGGAGGTGAGGAAATTCTTGCGAGATCTAAAAGAGGAATTACACACTTTAAAAAAGAATCAAATGGAACTGTTAGAGATGAAGGCTATAATACAGGAAGTCAAAATCTCCCTTGAAAGTATTAAAAGCAGACTAGATCACACAGAAAATAGAATCTCAGATGTAGAAGAGAAAATTGCTGGCCTAGAAAAATCCACCACAAAGACAGAAAATTGCCCCAAAAATGAGAATAATATACGAGAAGTACTAGATACCATCAAATGTCCAAACATCTGGATAATTGGCATTCCAGAAGGCGAAGAGACTCATAAGGGCATTGAGAATCTATTCCATGAAATCCTGCAAGATAACTTTTCAAACCTAGAGAGGCACTCAAATATCCAGTCCCAAGAAATACAAAGAACCCCAAATAGAATCAACCCTAGAAGACCTTCTCCAAGACACATTATAGCCAGGTTGACCAAAACCACAGACAAAGACAAGATACTAAGACTGGCAAGAGAAAAACATCAAGTTATCTACAAAGGATATCCCATCAGGCTAACAGAAGACCTCTCATCGGAAACAGTACAAGCGAGGAAAGAATGGGAGAATATATTCAAAGTGTTAAGAGAAAAGCAATTTCAGTCGAGAATACTGTACCCGGCAAGATTATCCTTCATGTGGGAAGAAAAGACAAGAACATTCTCAGATAAACAAAACCTAAAAGAATTTACCATCACCAGACCAGATTTCTGAGAAGTTCTCAAGGGAGTGCTAAATGAGGAAAATTAAATACAGACACACAGAAATAAGAGTTCAAAAACTAAGAAAATGGCCAACTTAAACAGAAGGACAAGTCTGCAGTTGAATATTATATCCCAGAATTTAATCGGGAAAATCGAATCACAACAGAAGATAATGTACATGAGACTGAATTGGTGAAGTACAATTTTATGACTTTTGACTAAAACATTGCTGATTTTCTTGTAGACTTTGTTATCTGGTTGTAAGGATCTGTGTCCTGTCTTGAGATATGGATAGGTTCATGTATCTACCAGTTGAACAGAATCCTAACATATTTCCTGGCTTTAACTTTTAAGCAAAGTTCCTTACATTTCTTTGATTTAATTTAAAACTGGTTTTCTTAATAATCCTAGTGAACTTCCTATTGAAAGTAGTTAGATTATTTAAGAAATTGCGTGATCAGTACAATGTGGGAGGGAAAGGAATGGAAGACATCTGTAGACACCAGAGATAGTGTGAGAAGAGGGTGGGAAAGGACAAAGGGTCAGAAATAGGGGTAAAATAAAAACATATACTGGAAACTAGAAATGGAAAATATTTTATAATAACATGCATGATTAAGCCACTATGCAGTATATTACCTATTTGATGACTACAGTAAGATATATAGCCCTAGCTAGGTGCTACTTTATAGGATGTTCATTCTACTCACTGAGACTTATGCATAAAGTTGGACTTGCATTCATGGAAATGCATATATCAGCTGTGCTTGCTATGAAAATATTTAGATTAATTAAGATCTTTAGTGACTCAATAAAATGTGGGGGAAAAAAGTATAGAAAGCAAACAGATACCAGAGACTGTGGGAGGAGAGTGAGGGATGGCAGAGGGTAAGAGACAGGGAATCAAGGATGGGAAACAAAGCAAAACATACAGGAAACAAGAAATGGAAAATTATTTGTTGACAATAACATGTAGGTTGATATGCTTGATTGAGCCAAAATACAGTGTACTCTGGATGGAAATTCTCATTTTGTATGCTGTAATGATGTACAGTGAATGAATGTAAATAAATAAATTTAAATAAAAATAAAATAAAGCTATGGGTCAGAGCACCTTTTCATTTTAAAGTTGTTACTTATAACTACTCAAATGTACATAATAAAAGTTGACTTTTCACAATCTTATCTATTACCAAAGAATTCTAGCTATTCATTACTGATGTCATATAGGAAGATAATAAGATTTTTAAATTCCTGAGTTTGTATGAAAATGAAAACATTGCTCATTTTGTATAAGATTTGAAGAAGCCGTCCTTTTTAAGAAAACAAGGAACATTGGAACAAAATTTTCAATGCTTCATTCCCCATCACACTTCAAGAAATATTGAAATAGTGTGAAGTTTTTGTTGTACTAAGTAAATAACATAGCCAAGGATTTCAATAAGCGTGTATAAATAAATCTGAATGAGAAAATACTCATGTGCACACTTGCTATGTCTGGAATACAGACACATAGGCAGCTAGACAGATTGGTACATAGATGGATAGAGAGAGAATATTACTAGGAATACTCCTAATTTTCCTGTTGCTTACCAACAGGATCTTCACTATTGAATAAATAGAATTTCTAATCTTTACTTTGGGATGGAAAAATAGCAGGCAGACTTTTCTGAATTAAGCAATTGACCTGATGGAATTTTTGGTTTTGGTATCTTTTTTAATTTTTATAAAGCAAAAATTACAGATCTTTTTTTTTTCAACAGAGAACTTCATATTCTATTCTCTTTTCTTTCTTCCCCTTTGCCCTCCCAGTTCCTCTCTACCATCCACCCTCTACCACACTCTCCTTTCCCTTACAGTCTCCTGTATCTACACTTATCTTCTCTACTCTCATATCTTCAGATCTTTCTTTAAAAATACTATGTACTAGGGAACCAGCAGTTAGCGTAATGGCTATGTCACTGGACTCCCACGTAGTCGACAGCGGTTCAAGTCCCGGACCCGGTGGCTTAAAACTCACGCCGGGCGCGTGTGTGTGCATGCCCAAGATCCCAAGAGGAGAATGGAGGAGAAGGGATCGCGGCGTGACCATCCCCCCTGGGGGGTGATTTCTCGCTTTCTGTCTCTCTGTCTCTCTCTGTCTGTCTGGCGAGCGCACGCGCCCTATAGCGAAAACCTCTCAAATAAATAAATAAATAAATACTATGTACTATTTAAGGTCTAATTTGTGTTTTTCACAAGAAAATGTCAACGGTATTTAGACAAGATTTGGAAATGTCCAACACTATGAAAATGAAAAAGAGAAAATTACTCCTAACATTAGGTCAGTATTTTTTTATTATATGATTATTTGAAGGAAAAGATATACATGTTGACTAAAGAAGGTTTTGTTTGTTTAAATCATAAGAATGCTATCTTTCATGAAGTAAAGATGGATTATTTGAAAGTATTCAGTCTGTCTCAGGTAAAACCTTTATCTTCTCTAAAGGGGTTATTTTTTTCATAAAACGGATACAATGATTTAATTATGTATGGCATTCATTTCAACCTTCCAATTAGCACAACTCACTGGACATCTTTCTTTCGTCAGGCATGATAGATGCACAGATAAACAATTAGATGGTACTTTCAAGAATTTCACAATTTGTAAGAGAGACATGTATTTGAAACACAATGCTTCAGATGCCATTCAAACTTTTGACAGTCATCATCATCAAGAAAAAACTTAATAAATTTATAGCAATATAAATAGTGCAGCCAGCAGGTAGCATAGTGGTTAAGATTCTGGACTCCCACAGGGCCAACAGTGATTCAAGTCCTGAATTCAGCAGCTTGAAAATCATGCTGGGAGCATGTGCATGCATGCCCCAAGTCCTGAGAGAAGAATGGAGGAAAAAAGGATTGTGGCAGGTGAACTGCCTGTGGGTGATTTCTCACTTTCCTTCTCTCTGTCTCTCTCCAGCAAGAGCATGCATCCTATGCAAAAACAGCTACAACAAAAAGTGAGAATAGGGACCAGTAGATGGCATAATGGTTACATCACTGGACTCCCACATAGTTAACCGCAGTTCAAGTCCTGGACCTGGCAACTTGAAACACGCTGGGTGTGAGTGTGAGTGGCCAAGATCCCAAGAGGAAAATGGAAGAAAGGATTGTGGCATGGCCATCCCCCAAGGGAGGTGAATTTTTTGCTTTCTGTCCTTTTCTCTCATTTTCAGTCTGGTGAGTGCATAGGCTCTATAGAAAAATCTCTTCAAAAATTATATAAAATGTTGTTTTATGAAAATATAATACAATTATAAGTAATAAAATATAAGGTTAAGTAATCAATTTACCTGGAAAATTGTTAACCCCCTTTGAGGCAATCGTGGGGTAAATTATAATTTCAAAAACTAGAAAATAAAGTGCATATGAAGACCTGTGATATCTATGTAGAGAAGAGCTCCGAGCTAAATTTATAGCAGCACGCTCGATGAGAAAGAAATAAAACTGAATGAAACAGCCTTCTACAATTAGCAATAATGGTTTCACTTGTATCAGATACACTCTTATCTTGAGAACAACTATAAAACTAGATAGCATACCAAGAAAATTAAAACCTTAACTGTTGGAAGCAATAAATCCAGGACATGAGGGCGCAAGAAGGAACACTCCTTCTCTGAATCTGTCCTGCTCTCAGGTCATTTTCCGATTACTTTTGCAAAAATTTGAAACCCAGTAGAAAATAGAAAGTTAGAGGTTTAGCAAAACTATCAGAGATATAGAGAAAACACAGATATGGAATAAAGGTAAACAAAAGTAGTAGAACATGAGAACCAAGATTAGAGAGTCAGGTTTGGAGGCCAGAGAAAAGGGAAGTGCAGAACCTAGCCTTCTATGTGAATTTAGGCCACAGTTAATTGCCAAGTTCAAAGGGGCTGAAGGAGATGGGTGCCAACCACAAGGCTCACAGAGCAAGAGTAAAACAATGGGATGCGAACCGGGGACTTGGTCAGCCTAACGTCATTTCCGTTGAGATCCCTGATGAGACACGGTCCACTCTCCATATCCCAGAGATCTGCGCTTGCAGATTCCATTGCTCATGGGTCAAAAGATTCAGGGGAAAAAAAAATAGTGAATGCATCAAACACATACAATGCTTGTCCTTGTCATTATTTCTTAAACAGCACAGTATACCCAAAAGGTACATATTCATATACATTTACATTGTATTATGTTTAATAAGGAATCATAGAGTGTAGTTAAAGAATACAGGGGGATGTGTAAGTTATATTGCAAACACTACACCATTTTAATAAAGAAATCGAGCATCTGTAGATTCTGGTATCTGGTGTTCATGGAAGCAAACCCCCACAGATACCAAGGGAAGAGTACTTAACCTAAAAGTAGAGCAAATTAAAGTTACACATGATTTTCTCCCCTTCAATGCCCACCCCAGGGCCAAAGGATTTTAAACAAAACCAATTACTAATGGAATCAATTGCTTGTTACACATCCAAGCATTATTTTCTTTTGGGAGATGTGGTATTATTATCTTGAGGCTCTGATTTACTTTAGACAGTTTCTAAAATTAAATATAAATTTTGAAATTGGTAGGTATGTGTTATAACATAATAGCCCAAAAACCAAGTGGATTAAAGGCACTATAAAGAGACCTAAAATAGATCCAAATTTTGGAATTATTAGACTTGGACCTTCAGATACCTGTGTTTAAAATGGTTAAAAAAAATAGACAACAAGTTAAAAGACTCCCACAAGAGAATCTAAATCTTTTAAAAAGGGATAATATGAAAATTATAAAATAAAATATAGTAATTTAATTTAAACCTCAGTAGATTGGTAGTATGGCAGAATGGTCATACCAGAAGACTAGATGTTGTGGATGGAATAAAGTCCTAATCTTCACTGGGGTGGTATGAAGAGGTGAATTTTAGGGAGCTGATTAGTATTAAATGAGGTCATGAGGGTAGGGTCTTCATGTCTGGATTAGCGTCCTCCTGAGAGGACAACAAAGAGCATGCAGGCTTTTGTCATCCATGGGACGACACATCAAGAAGATGGCTAATCTGCACCAGGAAGAAAGTTCTTATCAAGAACTGATCGGCACCCAGATTATAGTATTTCCCACTGTCTAGAACTATGAGAAACGTTTTTTTTTTTTTTTTTTTTTGGTTTGTTTAAACCACCTGGTTTATGTTTGCATATTATAACAATCCTGCCAAATTAAGAAACCAGAATAGGTTTGGTCTTCAGAAAGTTCATGGAAGTGTACATTATGGAAAAAATTGTGCAATGATTAAAAATATTTTATATACTTATATTTTAATCCCATTGTTTCTAATTTTTTCTTAACATTTATTATTTCTTTCTTCCATAAAGGAGATAGGCAAAGGGAGAGAGAGAAGGCTATCATCACCAATAGGATCTTAATGATGCACTTGATCCTCAGCCCTAGATCATGGGGATATGCATGACCGTGTACTCAGAGAGGTCTCTGGCCTTGAATCGGTGATCTTCCCATGTGGTCAGCTCCTCAGAGCATGTTTTACCACTGTGACACCATCTGGTTATCTTTCCACATTTATAACATCCCTTGTTTGTTCTTTTGTTCTTTCTTTCTTCTTTCTTTCTTCTTTCTTTCTCTTTCTTTCTTTCTTCTTTCTTTCTTCTTTCTTTCTCTTTCTTTCTTTCTTCTTTCTTTCTTCTTTCTTTCTTTCTTCTTTCTTTCTTTCTTTCTTTCTTTCTTTCTTTCTTTCTTTCTTTCTTTCTCTCTCTCTCTCTCTCTCTCTCTCTCTCTCTCTCTTCTTTCTTTCTTTCTCTCTCTCTCTTTCTTCTTTCTTTCTTTCTTTCTTCCTTCCTTCCTTCCTTCCTTCCTTCCTTCCTTCCTTCCTTCCTTCCTTCCTTCCTTCCTTCCTTTCTTTCTTTCTTTCTTTCTTTCTTTCTTTCTTTCTTTCTTTCTTTCTTCTTTTCTTATACATAGTGAAGGATATGTGCTCAAATGAGAGCGAAAGAGAGTAACATCCTCCACAGGGTATGATCAAACACCAAGATCCCTTTCCTCCAGTCCTCCAGCCTATCCAACCATGTACTGAAAACGAAGAAAAGGAGAAACATTTTAAGACCCTAGATACAAAAAATCCATTTCTTTCAAAGATGAAACTTGAAGAATGACAGTTTATTTTTATCATAAATCCTGTCAATTAGATGATGATAAAACAGTATCTTCAAAGTGGTGACAAACATATTATCAACTTAAATTTTGATATTCAGTAAAAATATACCTCCATCAAAAACATTAAACCTAATATTTCTTTTTAATGGGTCCATACCACTAAATTCAAACTGATCGAAATTCCTATTCCTTATGACTTATCCTACACCCTTAATATTCACCCCATTTATTTGTTAAAGTTCCACTTATATATATATATAAAAAAGCATGCAATTGTTTTGGTATTTCTTTCACCTCATGGGTCACACTTTGTACTCCATTTTTTGAGGAATTGCTGGGATAATAGCCTACTTACAGGTCTAATGGCAAAGAGAGGGGTTATGATTAAATATAGAGAGAAAATTCAAGATGTCTTGCATGGAATGTAAGATGCACACGCATGCAAACACATGCATTTTGAAAAATATATTTTATAATAGTTATCATTATACTTCATGTAAGACTTCTAATAATTTTTAAATTTTTCACTTATTTCCATTTTATATTTTCCACAATAAATGTTTATTTATTATGCAAAAATGTCTCAAAATAAAGTCTTATATATTAATTATTTATGTAGTAAGTTGACTTAGATTTGTGTCTTTCATAATCTCACTCCTTTGAAATAGAGCAAGAGTTGGAGTGTGGGTTTTCAGAGACACAAAAATGAAATCACTAAAAATATATATATATGTTTTACAATTTTGGATATCCAAAAATGGAAGGTTCAATCATGCTTCATCATCACAAGTATTGAGGTAAAAGACAATGTACATTTAATTAGGAACATCACAGGATGGATCATGAATCCATCTGAACTAATTTACACAATGAAGCACTGGACCTACATGGAAAGTATAGCAAACATTCATACAAAAATACTTTAGACACGGAATGCAAAAGATAATTTAATTTTGGTAAAATTAAAAATTATTTTGAATACTTTCAAACGTTTAGTCAGCAGTTCTTATTTAGGAGAAAAATAACAGAAAAATTCATTTAAATCAAATCATGCTTGATCAAAATAGGACAAAAAGTCTAGATAATCATGTCCTTACCCTTACATGTGGAATATTTTGGCTGAGTCACCACACAATGGGCTCATAAACTATAGATACCAACTCAATTTAGTTGAATAACATTTTATTTTGTTTTTGTTTTTGGTAAAATTAGAACTTGGAGTCCAAGCAGTGTGATCAACACATTTTTTTTTTTTTTAAACAGGTTTTTGCTATAGGGTGCATGTGCTTGCCACACAGACAGAGAGAGAGAGAGACAGACAGAAAGTGAGAAATCACCCCCTTCATTCTCCTCCTGTAATCTTGGGTATGCATGCACATGCACCCAGAGTGATTTTCAAGCCACAGGATCTGGGCCTCGAGCTATGGTCAACCACGTGAGAATCCAGTGACATAACTAGGCCATCTTTTGGTCCCAATTTACATATTTTCTACAGTCATAACAAACATATACACAGACACACACCCAAGAAAAACAGAAATAGAAATTAATCTGTTAATATGTATGGTAATATCTTTGACTTAACCAATATACAGTGTATTCAACATGGGAAAATCCATTTGCTATATTGTAATGATTTACAGTGACTGAATGTAAAACAAACAAGAAAACAAACGTTTTAGCTCTTGTTATGGAAAAAAGACAGCATGTATGAGATGCATTAAGTTGTCAGAAAAGTTGTGACGGTTTTTCTGCTTTTCTATGCAAAAATGCATCACGACTTTTCCGAAAACCCAACCTTTTAAAAACGTAATGTATAGATTTTTATCTTTCCTGTAGTTAGTTAAAAAGGGAAACACATTAAATATTATTCCCAGATTTTTATAACTTCAGTTATAACTATCTATAAGGCTATTTCCACCTACTCAAAATGATTTTCATTATTTTCGATGTTACTGTCTTTTCTTCTTCTTTGTTGTGAAGGAAGGCATGACGACACTGAAGGTGACAAGGCTATGTCTTCTAGGAAGTGTTGGTTCTGTTCTGTAATATGTGTTTATACCGCAATTTTGCATGATGGAAACACCTGGGATAATATGGCCCTGGAATATTTTTCAATGTTCAAAATAAATAACAACTTGAAGCCTTTGCTGAAGAATTAAAGCTCACCTCAGGCAAAGAGTTAGATGTGTCTCTGTCTTTGCACTTTACGGTTGCTGTGTATCACGTTTATGAAGACATAATAAATAGTCATAATAGAAAAAGGGTAGTTAGAATAAAATAAAGTGGTCCATCAAGTACTCAGCTCAAGTTTATTACTGCAATGGACTTGGGTTATAATTACCAGCAGAGGAGAGAATAACTATAAGTTATTTTGATATAAAAAGCATATTATCCTAAGCCAACATAATAACACAGTTTTTATGAACCACAATAATTACACTGAAGAATCACAGAAGCACATTTTCCTCAAAGAGGAAGGTAGGTGTTGATAAGCTACCAAAGAATTTTACAGTTGCAATGAACAAAAATAATTGTAATGGCAGAATAATAAAAACACATTAACTTTTGTTGCAATGCTTGAGGGAGATTAAATTATAAAATTACAAAATACTTATTAAATAATAAGAAAGGTTTTACATCATGTTTAATGTCTTTATTTTGAAATGACATGTTTTCAGAGAAAATTCTCCATCTATTCAATGTTGTTTATTATCCTTTACTGGTGGCATGTGGAAAATTGTTTCTATTGCTAAGAATGCTTCTCTGTAAAACTTCAGTGAATTAATTTAAGAGAAAATTACTTTTAGGTAAGTGTCTATTTAAATATCCACTTTATAAAACTCTCATTAATATTTGATCTCAAGCCACTGTGATTTTATCACTGCATTTGATTTTACATTTGGAAGCTTAGAGGAAAGTCAAATATTATCACCAGTTACTTAATGTCTGGTAACTAATTAAAGCATATTAATTCACATTTGAAGGCAAATGAAAAACCTTTAAAAAAGAACACAAGGTCAGTGATATATCTTGATAGAATCAAACTAGCATAACACAGGACTAAGCTAAGAGAAGCATGAGTTTGCATGAAGGCAAATTCCTGACAGTAGGCTAAATTGATGGACCATATAAATCATGAGGAAACGACTGACATAAAATAGCTAAATATGTGAAATTTTGTGATAAACACAGAACTTCATAAATAAAAATAGATATTTAAAATGCTTCATTTAAGTACATCTGTCAAGAAGACCTTTTTCTCAGGCAGAACAAGGGTTGTAGACTCAGACACAGTAATTAGACAAGGGACTCACTATAGAGACATTCTTGCAACCACCAAACAGAGGGAAGTCCTGGAATAGAGTTTAGGAAGATGTATAAAATTTGTTAAACTGCACTGAGAGGGACTTAGGGGAAAGTACTGACTGCAAGTTCTAGAATGTATAGTTCGCACTGCTGGTTTTATTGCTAAGTATACATCAGAGAGCATCATGGCATGGAGAGTAATTTGTCCTGGGAGATGATGCAACTTTACTCTTGTGCTGGCTTCTCAGGAGCTGGGTTCTGCTGTTGATCTGCATACATGTTAGTTAATGTCTATAGAAGATAGCTACATTAGGGTCCAGCAGTTGGTGTAATGGCTATGTCACTGGACTCCCATGTAGTAGACTGTGGTTCAAGTCCCAGGCTCGGTGGCTTAAACTCAGGTCCGTGTGCATGCATGCCCAAGATCCCGAGAGGAGAATGTAGGAGAAGGGATTACAGCATGACCATCCCCCCGGGGGTTGATTTCTCACTTTCTGTCTTCTCTGTCTCTCTTTCTGGTGACCACATGCACCCTATAGCAAAAGCCTCTCCTAAAAAAGAAAATAATAAATAAGTATCACTTTGGTGCTATGAACCATTTAAAAATATTTAAATGCATTTTCCTGAAACTCTCTCTTCTACTTTTGTTTATATCTGTATGAACAAACTATTTTTATACTAGTGCTTTAAATATAAGATTTTGTGGTAACATTTGCTATAAATGTTTTTGCTTTTATCATGAAAAAATTATTCAAAAGTATAGGGACTTTGTTCTACATTATACCTATTAATTTGTGGTTACTACACAGCAGGGAATAAAACTGGGATGTGCATTTCATGTCAACATAGACAAGAATTAACTTAATTTTTGTCTACACGACTAAAAGGAAACCAAGGAGAATATAGTTGAAAATGACATCTCAACATATTTAGTTCATTCTTTCAACAGATGTTTATAAGAATCTACCTTTTGCCAAGCATTTTGTTATTTCTGGAAAATAGCAGTGAAGCAAAATGGGAGACTGGTGGTGTGGGCATATTTCTTGGGGTAGTAAGTGATACTCCAGACAGTTACAAGCATTTAGGAGAAAAAAAAATAAATATATATATGTGTGTATATATATATATATATATATACATATATATATATATATATATATCAGAAAAGATGGCATGAAGTTTTGCAATAAGGAGTGGAGTTCCGATATGAATAATCTATGGAGGCTGAGGGAAAGCTGACTAAAGAGTGTACCCGAGGGCAGGTATCCACGCAGAAGGAACTGCTGAGTGTGGAAATAGTAAGAAGACGAGTGAGGCTGGAGAGAGGAGGAGGATATGGAGTCAGAACTATCATGGGCTTTTAAAGTCTCATTGAAATGAGGAGTCACTGGAGAGTTGGGTGTAATAATATTAAATTATTATTATCTATTTGAATGAGAAGATTCAGATGACATCTTAAGATCTTTCTGTTGCTGAGATGAGAATTGACTGAAGAACTGTATCAGCAGAGAGGATGGGAGAAGATTCACTTAAGAGTCCTTTTCTATAATATGGCAAAATATAAAGATGCCTCAGGTTCTGATGGCAACAGTGTGGTGAAAAGGAGCCAAGTTATGATTATAATTTAATT
The DNA here is from genome assembly GCA_026018925.1 of Tupaia tana. Classification (NCBI taxonomy): domain Eukaryota; kingdom Metazoa; phylum Chordata; class Mammalia; order Scandentia; family Tupaiidae; genus Tupaia; species Tupaia tana. The sequence continues at coordinate 157,612,187 of JAKSZU010000003.1, read as the reverse complement.
TCACACTGAAAAAGAAAAGACTGAAGGGCCACCCAAAGTCTTAAAGGAAATGTATTTAATGGAACTCATAGATTGAGTCTTCAGTGAGTATAAAAATGATAAGACTGAAATAGGAAATTCAGGCTCAGACTTTGAAGGAAAAAAATAAATTATTCAATTTCTCACAATGAAAGCCTTTTACGGGGGTGAGGAAATCTGCTTTCCAAAATCACTGCTAACCTCACACTCAAATACAAGAGAGAGAGACCTTGTACAACTGGCATTGATCTGGTTCACAATCTCCTATTTTACTTCATTTTATTTTATTTGTACTATTTTAGTTGAAATACAGTATATATGTGTATATATACATATGTGTGCGTGTGTGTGTGTGTGTGTGTGTGTGTGTATATATATATATATATATATATATATATATATATATATATATATATATAATTGAACAAGCATATATTGGCAGCCCATCAAATTCTCACAAAGTAGTAAAATCACTTATGTAACCCTCCCAAAATAAAAAAATAGAAATTAATAATACCTTAAAGTCTGCTTGAACCCCTCTTCTGGTCATTTTCCCCTCCAAATTAAATGATTTCTTTTTTCTTTTTTTTTGGAGAGGTTTTTGCTATAGGGCATGTGTGCTCGCCAGACAGACAGACAGAGACAGAGAGACAGAAAGCGAGAAATCACCCCCCAGGTGGGATGGTCACACCGCAATCCCTTCTCCTCCATTCTCTTCTCAGGATCTTGGGCACGCACGCACACGCGACCGGCGTGAGTTTTAAGCCACCGGATCCGGGACGCGAACCGCGGTCAACTACGTGGGAGTCCAGTGACATAGCCATTACGCTATCTGCTGGTTCCCCAAATTAAATGATTTCTATTATATCACATTAGTCATGCCTGTTTTGTACATCATGTAGTAGCACACATAAATATGTGCTGTATGGCACTTGTAGGCTTTTGATCAGCATTATATTTGTGAGATTCAATCTCTCTGAAAGAAGTAGCATGATTTCTACAATGTCATTAGTAAATGGTGACTCCTGGCTGATACTGAACAATCTATTAATTTCTTCAACTTTGATGTGGGTGTTGACTATAGTGGAATACAGTATGAAAATGAAGGTTCCATGCATGGGAATTCAGGAGTCATTGCATCTGATCTGAAACATACTGAAGATTAGAGTACACCAAAAATACCCCAAGGAATTATTATTATTATTATTATTATTATTATTATTGAGAGGCTTTTTGCTATAGGGCGCGTGTGTTCGCCAGACAGACAGAGAGAGACAGAGAGACAGAAAGCGAGAAATCACCCCCCAGGGGGAATGGCCACGCCGCAATCCCTTCTCCTCCATTCTCTTCTTGGGATCTTGGGCACGCACGCACACGCGCCCAGCGTGAGTTTTAAGCCACCGGATCTGGGACGCAAACCGTGGTTGACTACATGGGAGTCCAGCAACATAGCCATTACGCTAACTGCTGGTCCCACCCCAAGGAATTATTGAAGTAATAAAAAAAAAAAAAACTAGCAAAACATCTGTAGCATATTTATTTGGAGGCCAAGATTTTAATATTATTAAGCTGATTACATTGCACCTAATGAAAAAGACAAGCATTCAATATTACACCACGAAATACAGAGGAATTCTGAAAAGTGTCATAAAAAAAGTAAAGTGGTTCAATCAAAATATACAAGTGAGACTAACATGGAATTAATTTTTACAGCTTCCATTGATATGGCCAGAAACTAATGGAAGCAATTCCTTCTTTTCTTTATACTATCTAGTTTATTAATAACTCCAGTTCTTGGGAGTAAATACTAGCAATGATTAAAATTATTGTTACAACTTCAATTTGGTTGGGGACAATTTGGGAGTAAGAAGACCACTTAATCAAATATATCCAAATCAGTGATGGAAAATAGAACCTTTTCCTAGGCAATTTTTTGAATACTCAATGAGAAAAGGTTTTTTTTTTTTTCTTTTGAGAGCTTTTTGTTGGTTTCTTTGTTTTGTTATAGGGCACATGTGCTTGCCAGAAAGACACGGAGAGAGAGAGAAAAAGTGAGAAATCATCCCCCAGGGAGGATGGCCATGTCACAATGCCTTCTCCTCCATTTTCCTCTTGGGACCGTGGGTACGCACACACACGTGCCTGGTGTGAGTTTAAACCACCAGGTCCGGGACTCGAACTGCGGCTGACTACATGGTAGTCCAGCGACGTAGCCAGTACATCATCCTCTGGTCCTGAAAATTGGTTTTATGATCCATGGAAGAGAAGAAGTATTAAAAAGAATGTAATGTTAATCTACTAATTACATGTCTGGATACAATTCAACAAATCAGATAGTTGTCAGGAAACATTATTTGACAAATAAAAGTCTTAAAAGATAGAACTGAAGAATTATCCTTTTTACAGATATTGAATAGGTTCTTAGAAAAGAGTAGAGAAAGTAGTCTCTCTCTTTTTTTTCCCCTCTCTCTCTCAGAAAGTCTTTCTCTGCCCTTCTGTCTCTTTCTATCTAAACATATGGGAGTTGGGTCTCAGGTTTTGTTCTGGAACACTATTGGGAAAAGATACATATATATCTGAATTCTATTATTCCTAAATTCATCAGTTGCAGGATTTTATTAAGCTATGGAAGAATGATCAAAATAAATTTTCTGCAAGTGAGAAAAGGGGGAGGGTAATAAACAATGTGAAGCAATACTTTTAAAAACATTTCTGATTAGCATTCCTTTAAAATGCCATGGAAAGCAATTCTACAGAGACAAGTGCAATAATTATGCACTTAATGAGGTGTTTCTGTTAATAAATCCTTATATTTCCTACAGGGACAACATCATGAAATCTCACACTATTGTAATAAGATAAGTACCTCGTTGCTAATAATAATGTTGAGTATACACACACACACACACACACACACACACACAAAGAGCATATACACAAATACATACCCATATAAAAGGAAAAGTAAATAATATATTACTGCTGAGCTAATAACTTATTGACTGCTCACAGCCAAGGGACAGGTCAATGTAAGAAATAGAGGGACATTCTTTCCCCCCCCCCCAACAAATAAATCATTGTATGAGAAAATACAACCTACAGAACACATATTAAGAAAAAAAAAATCATTTACCAGACAACTCAACCATAAATCTATTTGCCATTTTAATGGAAATACATAGCCTCCTAAACTAACTCAAAGAAGGTAAATAAAATAAAATAGATTTCTCTTTGAGATAAAAGCCACATGATGCATTTTATCATCTAAAATATAATGTAGGTGAAGGATAGCAGGATACTCAAACTATGTCTTCTAATAATCCCAACACAGATTTTAACTATGCATCCTTCTTCCTCCAACATCGTCTGTAGCATAATTCACTTTCCTGGACTTCTTTGCTTCAACTGATTATTTTCTCTACATGGTCCTACCCTACAAAGACACTCTGAAGTCTAGGTTTGTTTGAATAACAGTAACAAAATGTAGTAGTGACTCTAAAGATGCATTTGTACTTCAGAATGGTACATTTTATGAAGGTGATTCAAGGCTCCCAAACTCTACTTGAATGTGACACATTCTTTGCTGTTCTTTATGTCCCTATCAGTAATGATTTGTGAATAGTTGATTCTACTGTGGCAATAACTGTTGGGGTCAGAGGAACGACTCTGGACACCGAGATCTCTTCCGTGATGTTTATTGTTACAGTTTCTGTTGCTTCTCTCTCCCAGGCTTCCGGGTACGCCCCTTAAATTCCCTCTGGGCCCGCCCTTCCCCAAGTCTCCGGGCGTGTTGGGCTCTGATAGGACGCTTCTCAGAGTTATGCTAATAAGGAGTTGTCTTTGAGTCTTAGGTGTTTAGCTCCTACGCCATAATGGGGCGTCTTCCGGCAAGGGCTTCCACATCTCCCCCTTTTTGTTTTCTTTGGAGAGGAGAAGGTAGAGGTCTCGGGCCCCCAGAGAAGAGGACTTATTTACCATCCTGTGTGGGCAGCCAGGGATACCCACTCAGAACAGCCTGTCCACTGTCTTTTGTGGGGGATGGGATGGTTTAGACAGTAACCCATATGCACCCGGACATGCCTTCCTACTGATCCCAATTAGGGTCTCAGTAGTGCAGTGTTGTGCCTCACATCCTCTCAATTACTGTAGGGGTCGGTTGTCGCTGGAGGTTGTCAAAGCCGCTGCTCCAGTTATCTGTTATATAGGAAGAAAGCTCTCGGGAAAGGTTAGCAGATGTGGAAAAGTTGTCATATGGGATGGAGGTGACACAGAGACCTGGGGCATGCCACTCACAGCCCAAACGTGCAAGTCTCCAAAGCGTGTCTACTCTTTCATCAACGAGATCTAGCCGTTGATTTAGAATCATGATTCCACCAGCTAGGTGACTATTAAGGGCTCTTTGGTGGTCTAAGGCCGTGGCCACAGTGGAAGAGAGGTTATTTAAAGTGTGTGCAGTTTGTACTGAGGTGTATATGGACACTGCTGCGGTGGCTGCAGCACCAACAGCCAAAGCCACAGCAGTGACAATAGCTGCGGTGATACCGAAGTCCCGTTTAGGTCGAATGAGAGAAAGCGCCGAGGGTGGAACAACGGGGACAGGTAGGTGTTCTGGAAGGCGGAGAATTATAGCCAGTGGGAAAGCGGTAGCGTTCCAGCATAAAGATAAGAAGCAGATGTTACTATTATAGTTGATAGTATGATCTAACTCAGAGCAGTTATAAACAAGGAATAAGAAAGGAGGAGCTACACAAACAGGAGTTGGTGGAACTATGGCAGATCGGAAGGTGTGGTTGGATGTGACTGACTTTTCGAAAAGGTCAGTTGATGACCACGTGAGGTTCGCATAGCCAACTCGGCCACCCAATAACATGGACATAGGGGAAAGGTCTGTACAACTTCCGTTGATTCCGCAAAGAAGCCAGATATCAAAAGGGTTTGAGGCCACTGATTGTGTAGGGTTTTGAAATGTCCAATTATATCCGGGCCAGGTGGAATTTGGAGCTGTGGAGATTTTAGGTGTGAAGGAGAAAAAGGGATGTACAGTCCAAGTAGGGTGCCGAGCTTGGCAACCCGTCCAGGGCCAGTCTACATTGCCTCAGGTGCCTCTACAAAAACAGGAAATGCTCCGATGGGTCCAAGCTGTCTGGCCTCCCGCCAAGCGTCGGGGCAGAAAGAAGCTCCGCCTCCCGCTCCTCCCTGCTGTTGCGCAGCTGGATTATAAGGGAGAGGCGGGGCGGAAGGAGGAGGCTGGTCCTCCTCCTTCTCACTTTCAATGTCCCACCCTTTCACTTCCTCTACCAGTTGTTGTACTTCGGAGTCGTTATTATCATCTTTGTCCGCCATTTTAGCGCCTCTGTCTCCATCTTGCGACTGCATTTCTCGGACCGTTTCTAATGCTTCCTGACTTTCCCGCACGATTTTCACACAGCGCTGATCCTCCAAACAGGCTCGGATCAGTCTCCATAGGGGTTTTACTCCGCCTGAGAGTCTATCTTCCTCTGCCGCCAAGTCTAAATCCCTACCTAGTTTGTCCCAACAAACTGTCGTGAGCCGCCCTGAGTGGAGAAACCAGGGGGCCGCGGCCATCTACCTGCTCAATGAAGTGCTGAATGGTCTTATCTCTTAACGTAAGGTCTTGAACTTAAGCAGCACTTTTAGCGCTCCTACTATGGGCTGAGAGGGTCCCACGCCCATGGCTGTACACCACTTCCCCTCTCCAAGGAGGTCCCCCCGTTTACCCTTTACCGGTGCTTCCCGGGGATATTTTCCTGTCCTGGGCTTTCTCCCACTTACGGAGCGCCCGCTATCAATTCCCGTCTCCCTTCCGAGACTACTGCTTACCGTCTCTACTTCCGAGACTTTTCACTTACCGTCTCTATGTCCGAGACTTTCCAGCCGGCTGCCACGGTTCTGAGCCTTCGGTTCCACAGGGCATGGGGTAGGAGCGAGAGGAGTGTTCCCCGTACGGGCCACCACTTGTTGCGGTCGGAGGAACGACTCTGGACACCGAGATCTCTTCCGTGATGTTTATTGTTACAGTTTCTGTTGCTTCTCTCTCCCAGGCTTCCGGATACGCCCCTTAAATTCCCTCTGGGCCCGCCCTTCCCCAAGTCTCCAGGCGTGTTGGGCTCTGATAGGCCGCTTCTCAGAGTTATGCTAATAAGGAGTTGTCTTTGAGTCTTAGGTGTTTAGCTCCTACGCCATAATGGGGCGTCTTCCGGCAAGGGCTTCCACAAATAACCAAATAATACTTTATTATTTTTTTATTCAAATTGTTCTATCTTTGGACACTGGCAGTTTTTTTCTGTGGGTTCCTATATCCGTTTCATACCCTCCCATCATTTTGTGTGTGTGTGTGTGCACAGGCATGCATACACTGAAAGACGCTTTGGGATCATCTTGTGTATCTCATGCCCCAGTCTTTAATAAGCCATTTCTACAAGGAGCTCACTTTCTTTTTTATTAGAGGTTGGTATTAGAAATGACAATCTTGGGAAAAGCAGATTGCACAATGGTTATGTCACTGAACTCCCACACAGTTGACCGTGGTTCAAGTCCTGGACCCAGCAACTTAAATTCATGCTGGGAGTGTATGCTTGCATGTCCAAAATCCCAAGGTGGCAATGAATGAGAAGGGATTGTGATGTGGTCATTCCCTCTGTGGGGGCAATTTTTCATTTTAGGTCTCTCTGTCTCGCTAGTGAATGCATGTACCCTATAGCAAAAATATCTCTCTCTCTTAAAATGAAAAAAAAGAGGGACTAGCAGTTGGCGTAGTGGCTATGTTGCTGGACTCCCATGTAGTCTACTGTGGTTCAATTCCCAGACCCAGTGGCTTAAACTCACGCTGGGTGCATGTGCATATGTGCCCAAGATCCCGAGAGGAGAATGGAGGAGAGGGCATAGCAGCATGGCCATCCCCCTCCCCAGGGGGTGATTTCTAGATTTCTGTCTCTCTCTCTCTACCTTTCTGGCAAGCACATGCACCTTATAGCAAAAACCTCTCCAAAAAAATAAATAAATAAAAAATAAGAAGAAGAAGAAAGAAAGAAAAGAAATCAAGATCTTGGTAAGGTATTGTTGTTGTCTGGGATAACATATCTTCTAGGCTCTGTGGGCTGACAGAAAAAGGTAATATCTGGATGTACATTAACCCATGAATAGGCCTATAAATATTTCTGCATGTAGTTAACAGAACATATAACATTCTGCAAATGAGTTTATATTGATGTCCCCATTCAAGTCAATTTCCACATGGATTTTTCTAACCACTTTCCTTTGTTCATCTGTAGCTTCTTTCCTCAAGAAGGAACCTGTCTCCCACTAGCTGACATTTATTTACTTAATTTTTCAGTTTCAGGATATACGTTAGTCATATCTTAACTTTTAAACCATCCACCATGACCAATATTTTATCTACTAGAACACAGTGCTTAGACACTGTTTATTTACAGTTAGTCTTATGGAATTCATTCATTTCCAATGCTACTGGGCCAGCCTTCTTTATCCACACTGCATTCAGTGAGGTTGTTTCAATATTTATGCTGCTACTCTGCATAACATTGCTTGCCATTATCACGGAGGGAAGGACAACTTTTGCTTATTTGATTCCAGCAATTCTGTCCTCAGACCTGAAGGAACAGCACTTGGCTCGCAATAGTTGGCCAGTACTAGTCAGCTGGTCACACCCAGCCAGGTGGGGTAAGGAAATCAGGAAATGCAATTATACTGCGCAAGGGGAGAATCCAAAACATTTGCTCATCGGCATTAATGACTACCATGAGGGTCTAACAAGTGAGACACTATTTTAATTATTTATACGCGTGACAAAATGAATGCTCAGAAAAATTTGGCTCAACCGCCTGCATAAAATATGTGCCGGATTCAAAAAGTAAAGTCAGATCTATTTCACTCCAAATGAGGCTTCTTCATACTAACATGAGTTGCCTCACAATTCTAGTCAAACAGGCATGACAATTAATTTCTTTTGAATTTACTTGGAGAATAAAATGATCACCTGATTAATAAACTTTCTAACCCTGATATCTAGATAAATAGTTTTTTAAAAACTACCTGTTTTCACTTTGTTTTGAGTCTGCAATGGATTATAGATAAGCCTAAGTTTTATTTAATGGTTATGAGCTGCCCATTTAAAATTAATGAACATGAAAATTCTCCATTAATCAGCCCATTTAATATTGCTAAAGGTAAAAGAATGTATTAGAAGAATTTGAACCAGACATATGTATTATTTTCTTTGGTTCTCAGATCCACTTTAGATTTGTACAAATAGCATGAAATGCTATGTGATTATAAAATTAATCTATATATATCTTAGAATCTAGTGTAATTAGTAATACATATAGATAATATTCCTACAGAATAATTCTGCATTTTAAACCAGATAGGCAGTGGTTATTTTCAGAATTGTGGCTCAGGGTAAAACTCCAGATTTTGCATTTAGACTATGCAAAGAACACAAGGGATAAAATCTCGAAAGATAATGGGCCAGAAATATGAATTCTAGCCAACATTACCATTCTATCCCTCCGGGCCCAAACACAATATATTTAGAACAACTTATTAGACAAATGGATGATGCGTGTAGGGTGCTGGACTTCTTTTCCAGACTACTGACAGCTATCATTATTTTGGTAGTTTTTAAAGAGTAGACTTGAGATACTAAGTGTCAATAGTGTCTAGGCATGCATATTTTTTTAGGAGTAACAAATCAGAAATATTTGGGGCAGCAAGTTGCAGAATCTTTTTATTTATTGGAGAGATTTTTGTTATAGGGCATGTGCTCGCTGGAGAGACAGAGAGAGACAGAAAGCGAGAAATCATTTTCCCCGGGGGGGGGGATGGCCACACTGCAATGCCTTCTCCTCCATTCTCCTCTCATGATCTTGGGCACACGCCAGATATTTATTTTATTTTCAGAAAAGTAGAGCCTTCTCATATCCACCTAACGTCCCTTAACTTGGATACCTGTAGCTAAACAAGATTAACATGACCTATTCAAATGGGACTGATAAAATGAGCAAAGAGTGGTAAAGATTATCATGGAATTAATTGTTGCAACTGTTTAAATGGATTTGGATACAAGAACCACTCTGTTGTTCTGTAAAAAGAAGATGAGGATGTCATAGACAGCTGTCAGATACAAGTTGAATGGCATTTTCATGTCACAGATTTATGCAGAGAATATTAATGTATTTATTTTAAAGCAAAACCAAATCCCAAAAGAAAGTGACACATCATCACTTCTGTCATATTCTATTATAAGTAAGTCACCAAATCCAGCCCAAACTTCGGGGGAGGGAACTAGACAACGACATACAGACCCAGAGGCAGGGAGTATTTGAGGCCATTTTTTGGGGTTGTCTACCACATTGGTAAAAATTGAAGGAAAAATTTATGTGAAAAATAGCATCCTGAAATACCAATGAACCAAATCTAAACAATATAGCAGTATTTATTATCTTTTAGCAGGGCAGGTAACTCGGGATCTTGGGCATGCACGCACACACGCCTGGCGTGAGTTTAAGCCACCGGGTCTGGGACTCAAACTGCGGTAAACTACGTGGGATTCCAGCGACATAGCCATTACGCTAACTTCTGGTCCCAAATTTTTATTTTCTAATTCACTTAAATTTATATTATAATGATTAGTAATGATGTAGTACTTCATATCACAGCATATCTCCTCTCTCCAGAAATACCTTTGTTTCTTTTAATCAATTGCCTGATGGTGTGGGTGCTTGCCTGAGAGAGAGGAGGAGAAAGTGCCCCCACATGGAACGTAGTCTTGCTGCAATCCCTTCTCCATCCTGTCAGGATTTTAGTCATGCACACACCTGCCTTGCATGTTTTTTCAAGTCACCAAGTTGAGACTCAAACTGCTGTTGGTCATGTGGAATCCAGCTCCCTGAAGCTCTATAAAGCCAGCCTCCCAATAAATCTTTCTTAGCCTATGTTTCTTTTCTATTCCATTACCCCATTCCCAAATAAGAATTTGGTTTAAGTTATCTGATACTTTTTGTGCTTAATTACTAAGTTACTATTGAGCTTTGGGTATTGTCATTCTTCTGCTTTAGAAATCCTTTCAAGTATATAAAATTTAACAATCATATTTTCAACAATTATTGCTTAATCTAAAGTAAATCTAACACTCACATAACCTTCACTAAATTAGATCCTAATCATCTATAATATCTCATGTATAAATTTTTCAGGGAAAACTTTCCTTCCCACTAAATAAAATTATTTCTACTTCTTATATTTTTATAAAACTGTGTTCTTTCTTTGCTTCATATAACTGATCATCATTTATATTTTAAGATGGATATTATAATTTTTAAACTTTTTTTAGACTGTAAACTTTATAAAGGTAATATCTGTGCCATTTTCTTTTTCACAATTATAGTTGGAATACCTATCACAATTCCTGGTTGTGAGAAGATGTTCATAAACATTTCTGAACAAATTAATAGCCATGATTTTTATTATCAAATTCTAAGCTGTTTTCCAGTCACATTTGGAAAAATAAAGATTTCAATAAATTTAAAAAAATTTAAAACTATGTACTTATAAAGCACATTGATTCTTCATAACAGGGGAGAGGTCCCCTCCTTTAGAATGGCAATGGATTGCAAAATGTGGGCAGAAAATCACTATCACTATCCTATTTTATACACAAAAAAAGAAACATGTCATTTCCTAAAGACTGAAGGCATTTAAACTACTGTTAGAGAAAAGACATATTTTTTCCCTTGTTCTTTTTTATTTATTTATTTTTTTTTGGGGGGGGGGAGAGGGTTTTGCTACAGGGCACGTGTGCTCACCAGAGAGACGGAGAGAGACAGAGAGATAGAAAGTGAGAAATTGAGAAATCACCCCCCAGGGGGGAATGGCCACACCTCAATCCCTTCTCCTCCATTCTCCTCTCAGGATCTTGGGCACATATGCACATGCGTCAGGCATGAGTTTAAGCCACTGGGTCTGGGACTTGAACCGCAGTTGACTACATGGGAGTTCAGCGACGCAGCCATTATGCTAACTGCTGGTCCCCCTTGTTCTTTTTTAGGTCTGATTTAAAAGTATTCTCAGGGATATTTGAGTTCATTTTCTCTTATTCTCTTTTTTCCAGTGGAGAGCAATTCTCACTCTTCATTACAAAATCTGTATATGTAAATACTTTGTTATCATTTAATAGATAATCTAACCATAATATATGTAAAATTGTTAACTTTCTTCTTGTGGAGACCTATTATTTTATGCTCTCAAATATTTTCACTTTCATGCATACCCCAACTCTTCAAAAGTAAGCCCTAAATAAGATCAAGGACTAGTTTTTATATGTAATTTTATGTCTCTTAAGTATTTGATTGGATTTTATATGCTTTAGCGTTCCTTCATATTGTATGAAGGGTTTCTTACTTTATTACTCTTTTATTTGTTCATTTATTCATAAATTTGTGAATTCATAGATTTAGGTAAAATATGTGTTGAATCCCTTGTGTGTGTCAGACATTCTGTTAATTATTACAGCTATAGTAATGATTAGGGCACAGACTCTGCTGTGGAGAACTTCGCAAATTTTTTAGGATAGTCATGTGCAAACCCTAATGTAAACAGCCAATGAATTGCCTGGTTGACCTGTGCCCATCACAGAGCTTGCAAGAGAGATTCACTTATACTTGAGAGCTGAAGAAGAGTCGACAGAGTAATCAAAACTAGATCTACAAATTAGAGAAAAGGATAGACTAGCAGGTGATAAAGTTTGTGTAGAGCAATTAAGACATAGGAAACTCTTCATGACATTCTAACATCAATAGACCACACGAGAGAACCAATGACAATTAACATAGTTCATGAGTGTGTTTAATTAGAAGCATGATTTGCAAGGCATTTTTGAAAAGGGAATATATATCTTATGGTTATTAAACATTTGAAATTTGACCTTAAGGGATAGGGAATAAACAATTTGCTTTCTAATACACAAGGTAAATGTATCAGCTTCCCAGGACACTGTAAAAAATTACCAAGCATTTATAGTTTAAGACAATATAAATTTATTCCCTTATATTTCTGGTGATGATGAATTTAAAATAATGATGTTGGCAGGATTTCACTCTTTTATACATAATAATATATTTCATTTTATTTTATCACTATACATCACATAGCTTGTAAAGTGAATTTTCCAACATGAATTCATTTCATACTAATCCAGTAAGGAATACTATACATGTTATCAACTGATAAAAAATCATTTCTGTGTCCCATAAATGTCTTGCTTCTCTATTTTTCTCCTTAATGTCTTTCTTCACATTCTCCTCCTCCCATACTGCATCCAGTATCTATAACCATTTTCCATGTTTCTATATCATCTAATCTTTCAGTTTTAGTCCCATAAAGTGAGGACAGTTGATATGTATTAAGTGGAGATATCCATTGTATGAGACATTGTACTCTCTTTCATAGCCTAGCTTGCTGTACTCAGCAATAAATCTTTCATATTTGTCCATTTTCTATCAAAAGTTAGGGTCTTGTTATTTTTTATGGCTGAGTAGTATTTCGTAGAATACAAGAGCTAACTAAACTTTTTCTTTTTTTTTAAGAATTATTTTGTTAAACTTTATTTATTTATTTATTTATTTATTTATTTATTTTGACTAGAGAGGGACAGAGTGAGAGAGAGAGAGAGGGAGAGAGAGACAGTAAGAAAGCCAGCTGCTGGGTCAGAGACTCGAACTGCAGTCAGCTATGTGGGAATCTAGCACCCTTAACCAACACATCACCTGCTTGACCCATACTACACTTTTTCAATCCATTCTTTGTTTTCTTTGGGGACTTCATAGGAGAATTCCTTTCCTTGTTTTTTTTTTTTTTAGATTCAAGAGCTGCATTTTTTCACTCATGATTTTTCTTGCATCTTCAAAGTAAATTACTCCATCTCCAGTGTCACCATCACATCTACTATTTCTGTAGTTAAATCTCCCACTATCTCTCTATTTCAAGCATGTATGTAAGTGTGTGTGTGTGTTTGAGAGAGAGAGAAAGAGAGAAAGGAGTCACCTTTGACAGGGTCTATTCACGCCATGATCTTGTACCACCAGGCCTCCAGCCCCTCAGGATCTTGAGCATGCATGCACACACTTGTTCTATTTCAGGTTAATGGGGTTATGGATCTGAATTTTCAAAAGGTCTTGTACCTCCCAGCACTGCAGTTCAGTACACCACCAGCTGCACCACTGAGGCTGGGCCTGCTGCGACCTTTGTCTTCTGCTGAAATGACCGAGGGAATTGATGAATTATATGCCTAATCTCTTTGGAGAGACTGCAATACTGGATAACCTCTGCTCCTTCTCAGGACCTAGAAAATGTTATCCAGCTACAACTTTGGTTTTCTCTCCAGAACATGCATTTCTGACAGTAAATTTCCTACTTTTCTTGTCTGTTACTGCTTAGATTGGTGGACAGTTTCTCAAATAGTCAAGCATGATTCCTTTTAGTTTAGAAAACTTTCCTGAATATATCTTCTTTGTCTTGTTTTATGATAATCATCAAGAAGAATCCAGGACACATGTTCAATACTTTCCTTAGCAATCTCAGCTAAATATACCAGTTAAGTTGCTCACGAATTTGGCTTTCACATAACTACAGAAAACAAATCAGCTAAGCTTCTGCCTCTTTATAACAACAAGCCCCTTTCCTCCACTCTTCAACAACTTGTTCCTTCCTTTCTGAGCCCTGAGGAGTGTTTTTAACATACATATTTGTATCAACAGTTGCTCATGATAATTTAGATGTTCTTTAAGATAATTCTGTTTCTCTCTCTCTATTTTTTTTTAATTGCCAGAGGGAAAATGCACTTGCCAAAGAGAGAGTGAAGCAGGGAGAAAACACCCTCCAAAGGGACATGGTCCCACCACATCTCCTTCTCTGTTTCCCCATCCCAGTAGCATTTTGGGCACACATGCATGCACACACACCTAGTGTGTTTTTCAAGCCACTGGAGTCAGGATTTGAACCGAGATCATCTATGTGGGATCTGGCTCACTTAAGCTGTAGACTACAGAGTAGACCAAATGTTGACACAGTTTCTGTTTATTAAACATACTATTCTTTTAGGCCCCCATGAACAAAGTCTTTAATATCCGTATTTCTGGGGGCCATCAGTTGGCATAATGGATATGTCGCTGGATTCCCATGTAGTCTACCACGGTTCACATCCCGGACCTGGTGGCGTAAAGTCACACACTAGGCGTGTGTGTATGTGTGTCCAAGATCCCAAGAGGAGAATGGAGAACGGATTGTGGCATGGCCATCCCCCTGGGGGGTTATTTCTCAGTTTCTGTCTCTCTGTCTCTTTCTGGTGAGTGCACGCTCCCTATAGCAAAAACCTCTCTCAAAAAAAAAAAATCCATATTTCTGGTAGCAGTCTGTTTAAGGTAATCTAGGTTTTTCTATCTTGCTTTTCAAAATTCTTTGATATTATACCCATTACTCAACACCAAAACCATTTCCACATTGTTAAGTATTCTTTACAGCACTCGACTTTCATGTACAAAAATCTATATTAGTATTCTTCTATTACTATAAAAAAATTACAAACTTAGTGACCAAAAATTGCATAAATTTGTTCTTTTATATAGCTGGGATTCACAGGCCTAAAATCATGGCACTGTCAGGTTTGCACTCTTCCTAGAAGTTTCAGAGAAGGATCCATTTGTTTCCTTTTTCAGCCTCAAGAAATACTCTATGTCTTAGCTCCAGTCTTCTTCCTTCAACTTTGTTTTGTTTTGTTGCCATAGGCCATGTGCCCTCATGTGGGAGAGAGAGAGAGAAAGAGAGAGAGAAGGAAAGTGAGAATCACCCCCCGGGGGATGGCAGCACTGCAACCCCTTCTCCTCCATTCTCTTCTCAAGAGTGATTTTCAAGTCTCCCGGTCCAAGACTAAAGCAATGCTTGGCCATGTGGGAATCCAGCACCCTAAGTACCACATCTCCTACTGGCATCTTTCCCATCTTCTAAGCACGTCATTTGGTTCCAGAATCTGATTTCCCCTTATAAGGAGACATGTGAATATATTGGGGTCATTGAAAAATCCATAATAATCTTCCTAAAATCCTTAACATAATTATATATAACTTTGCCATGTAAAGTAATGTCTTCACAGATTCTGGAAATAAGAACATGGGCATTGCAAGTGGCATGATTGTGGAGGGGTTTATTCAGCAAACCATAACTTGATAGAAGCAATATCGATTTTAAAAATAAGAATTTTGGTTACAAAGTAGAGAGCAGACTGGAATTTAAAAAGGAAACAGAAATAAATTATGGTGCTATTCTACCCCTCAAGAAGAGAGATGGGTATTATTCCACTAATATGAAGGATCTTCAAAGAGTTCATGGAAAATGCATATTACGAAAAAGCTATGCATAGATTTCAAAAATTTTTTTGCACAAATACGAGCTCGTACTTTAACTCCTTTTTTTCACAAACATTTTGAGGTGTCTTTATATGTGCTTCAGTGGGATGCTACTAACGTATGATAGCTACTAGAAACTTTTTTTCTGTTAATCTTTATAAAATGTGGGGACATAATGAATGTATTTGTAATAATCCAAGAGGAATAAAATATGGGACTTAAATTTTTAGCTTTACATATTAGATTAATGGTTACTGTTTGTTAGTGGCTACATCTTTCATGTAGTATGCAATTTTAAGATACTGGACCCCACATGGCCAGTTGCAGGGTTTGAGACCTGCACTCGGTGACTTAAAATCACTCTGGTATGTGTACCTGAGTGTCCAAACTCCTGAGAGAAGACTGGAGGAATAGAAAGGATTGTGGCATGGCCACACTTTCTTTCTTTCTGTCCTCTCTTCAGAGAGTACACAGGTTCTACAGCAAAAGAACCACCACCACCAACAACAAAAAAATGAATATACAAAGATGATTAAAAAAAAAAGAAAAGGTTATTGAAACAGGTCAAGAAGAAGGCTTATTGTACTAGATATAGTCTAAGATCTAAGGTTGACTCAAGAGAGTGTGCTCATCAGCCACAGTTCCCTCTAAAGTTCTTTTTTCTTTGCTTTGGTTCACTTACGTTACTGAGTTATTTTAAAATATTCTAGTTAGCGATGCCTTGTTTAACCACTATGCAAATCATTGTTATTCTTATGTACATAAAAATGTATGTGTGTCTCTGCATAGTATTAAATACAGTTAGATTTCCAATCCTTTCTTTTTCCCCATATTGTCATGCAGGTTGTATTTAACGTTCTGTTTGCTCAATCTTGATGTATTATTAATGCTGGATGTTGAGAATAAATACAATAGTACCTTGGTTCCAGGGTCCAGGATTGCTCACATATAAAAAGAGGCTTGTGAATGCTAATTGTGCGCTCCTATATCTCATAGATTCTGGTGGTCTAGGATGAAGTTATTGCATTTTCTGTATCAGAGGTGATTAAGATGGCCAAATTGCAATTTAAATTTCTAAGGCATGGGCACATTTCTTTAAGTTACTTCTGACAACCTCTTCTACTATCAGTTAATATGAGTGCCGTTAACTGTGAAGATACTATTGCATTTCTCTGCGTCTTGTAAGTGCTTAATGTGAGCTTGGTTATTTAAAGTGATATTAATTGACTGAACTGGGAAGTGATTGTGAGACATGTTTATTGAAAGGGAAGTGAATGTCCTACTTTTATTATTTTTGCATAAATATATTCATATTTCTCTCTTGTGGTGTTTATAATTTTTCTAAAATATGTACTCAAGAAATTTCATAAATATCTTTTATGTCTTAGTCCATTACTGCATTGCTAATAGAAATACCTGAGACTGGGAGAATTTAAGACAACAGAGATTTATTTTGATTACAACTTCTGGTGGCTGGGAAGTCCAAAGTCCAAATCCACTGAAGACAGAACTTTCAGCAGAGCAATAGTCTTTTCTATGTGGTTTTCTCTGCTTTGCTGGTCTCTTTCCCTCTGCTTATATACATGACAAAGCTCAAACATAAAATCCCTGCCTAACGACATCATTGCACCCAAAACCCACAATTTAATATGCCATGGAAGTTAAGTTTTCACTTACTACCTTTAGAATACAATTTATACAAATGAATTTCTTTTTCTTTCTTTTTCTTTCTTTCTTTCTTTCTTTCTTTCTTTCTTTCTTTCTTTCTTTCTTTCTTTCTTTCTTTCTCTTTCTCTTTCTTTTTCTTAAAAGAGATTTTTTTTTTTCATATAGGGCACCTGCACTGGCCAGAAGATAGAGAGAAAGACAGAGGGTGAGAAATCGCCCCCCAGAAGGGATAGCCACACCACAATCCCTTCTCTTCTGTTCTCCTCTGTTTAGGGCATGCATGCACATGCATGCACTGGCATGTGGTTTTTGTTATTTTTTTTTGTTTGTTTGTTTATATGTTTGTTTTGAGAGATTTGTGTTATAGAGCATGTGCACTAGCCAGAGAGACAGAAAGACAGAAATCAAGAAATCAGCCCCCACCCCCACCCCCCACCAGGGAGGAGGCCATGCTGTGATCCAGTCTCCTCCATTCTCCTCTTGGGATTTTTGACATGCACGCACACTTGTTCCACTTGAGTTTTAATCAGCTGGTTTTGGGATTTGAACTGTGGTTAACTTGTGGGAGTCCAGTTACATTATGCCACCTGCTGTTCCTCCAACAAACGAATTTCTAGGGGGCAGCCAATCACCATCTACTATGAACAAATACTAAAACATGAAACTTTGAAGGCAAATTATTCAAATTGTAACAGCATATAACACTAGTCTTTTGTTTAGTAAGTAACGAACTTCTTAGGCTAACATCCTAGATCTTCACAGAGAACAGAAAAATGGTGCCAAGCACACATGAAATGTGTTTCCATGTTAGGACAGTATTGCTGTTGAAGCTTTAAAGATCACAGTATTTGCTAGGACTCTTATTTTCTTTATCTCATATTAATTGTGGTTTGGTATCAATGCAATATGAAAACCTCACAACCAATTTCTAGACGGCCCAGTGTCCACTAGACCCCTATTATTTTGAGGGCAATATGAAATAATCTTATTCTATATTACTGGGTGCCCCAGAATGATCAGAAATCTGCCACACGAAGAATTTACTCTGACATGGTAAAGGGATTATTGTAACACTTGCAGTAATTAGAGGTGGAATGAGCATTTAGAGTGCCTAGGCCGCATCTCTAGGGTCACTTACAGCTATTGCCCAGCTCCTCGATGACTTCTGTTTAGAATCCTTTACTTTTACCTCTGGGAATTCTTGATCTTTTTGTGATATTTCATCAAAACCATTAGGTTGACAATCATAAGACCTGAGCAGCTTCATGTTCCCCATCTTTTCATATTATGCTTACAGCAGACCCTTTAGTAACAATATTTACATAATATGGATATGAATACACATTTGAGATCGCAAATAAAATGAAAAATCTATTAGAATTCCAATGGGCAATGCTCACATACCAGATATACATAGTGCAAGCAGTTAAGAAACATAAGGGAACTAGATATTATGGTTAGCACAAAGTTTTCAGAAAAGTAGATGAACATCAGTATTGAGAATAAATCATGATTCGGTTATCCATTTATTTAGGCATTAAATAATCACTGTGTTCTTACGATGAACGGGAAGCATTCTCTTCTTAGGTTGCAGATGGGTTTTTATACCTATTTTATTTTTTAAGAAGCACTGTAACTCTTATAAAACTGCTGTTTTAATGAACTGTATGAATCTGGCTTCCAAAGATGCAAAAGAAAGGCGGACTGAAGCCAAGAGCTATAATTAACTGCATGCTTATTTGCTAAAATAAATGTGTAATTCTCACTTCTTTCTCTGAATGGAGTCACTGGGACTACTATCATTAGACTGCCATTGCATTCCTATCATTACAGAAATAATAAGAAACAAGCTCTGGAATCTGCTTTTCCCTTCAATTTAGGGGTAATTTGGTTGTTCTAGCAGAAGCGGAAGTTATTTTTAGATGCACTCAGCAATTCTTACATAGTGATACCTGTGTACATTTGTAAATACACAGGCTATTTGGTCACTTTGAATAATGACTTACGGTAAAAATAATAATTTGTGCATAATTTATCAGATAATTTCAACTTAATTTTGATTGCAAATTCATTTACAATGCAATAAAAATAGGTTTACTCTTTTGTTTTTATAATTTACTCTTGCCATAATAGTGAACATTGAATATTTTTGAGCATTTCTTATAGGTGAATACTGGTACTTTAGCATTGCACCCCTCTTTCATGTTACTGGTCCTTAGGTTCTCTTTTCTTTGTCTATCTTGCTTCTTATTCTATATGTTCTCTATCCCATTCCTCTGGAACTACTACTTAACTGTTACAGAATTCTTGAACTGTATTATTTGCAAGACTTTTTCACCATACAGCTATTCTTGGTAAGCTAGACTCACATCAAAATGTCAAAGCCTTTCGTATGCTTCTCATTTCGCTTGGGTCTCAAATGAACCAGGGTTATACCTTAAGAAACATAAAACAGGCATTTCAAAAGAACCTACCATACAGAGATAAATATTTATATACACATATTTTAACTAAACTCATATATCCTAAAATTAACTTACCATCTTCTCTGGCTCACTTACTATCCTTAATTGTTTCATATGTTTAAAAAAAAAAAAAAAAAGAATCGGTGCCATTTAAAAAGGTTGCTTAGAGGCAACTAAGGTAAGAACTAAAAATTGGTCTGGGCAGCCAGGAAGTTTATTGCTGATCTTGGAAAGACAATAAAAATAAAACCTGGAGACAAGTCTAAACCAATGTGACTTGCGACTTTAAACTGATATAAAAAATAAGAAAGTGGAGATAACAAAAAACGTTTAAAATTTTAAGTTATTTTACCATCAGCAAGAACATAAAAATAAAAAGCCAACTGATAAAGAATCTAGATTCAGAAGAGTTTTTTTTTTTCCTTTAAGATGATAAATATTACTGCTATTATACTGATTGAAAAAAAGAAAGTAGAGAGAATATAAAACCGGTTACATTGTAGAGAGAGGTGTTAATTACAAAGAAAATGTGATTTAGTGATTATATGGAGGGGTTAGCTTTAAATAGGTGTCTGGAGTCATCGTACTTTGTAAGAGGAGGGAGATCTGAAGATATTAGTTTAAAAAAATTTAAAATTTATGGGAGAAGATGAAGATAAAAAGAGAAGAAAGAAATGAACACGGACAATGGGCTATAAAAGAATGGTTGATGGGACCAGCAGGTGGTGTGGAGGTTAAGATGCTGTATCCCAAATGGCTGATCATTTGGCTCAAGTTCTGGACCACTTGGCTTGAAAATCATTCTGGGTTTTTGTGCATGTGTACTCAAAATCTCAAGATGAGAATGGAGGAGAAGGGAATGTGGTGTGGTCATCACTCCTAGGATGATTTCTCACTTTCCCTCTCTCTGGGATCAATAGCAAAAACAAACCAACAAAAACAACAAAAAAGAATTGCTGATGAATGGACTGAAGGCTGCAATGGAGATGCCATATAAATAAAATGGAAGGAAGGTAAAAGGTAATGACTAGGTAGTACATATAAAGATTCTAAACATGTTCACCACATTAGAACTTTTAATTCAGGGCTATGCGTAACTAGAGGGAAGGACAGATTAATAGAGGTAAGTGACTCAAGAAACCTGGAGGTATGACTGATGATGAATTGTCTAAAAATGATGATAAGAACAGCCAAGGAAAGACAACATTCTGGAACTAACAATCATCCATAGATAAAAGAGAATGACCATGTTGATAATTGCTTCAAAGAGGTAGATGGCTTTTAGGAAGGAATCGAATGATACCATATGAAATTGCTCACTTCTAGACATGGTTATATTTGAGGTGTATGTGAAAAAGTAATGCTTTCTTGAGAGATTAATTAAAAACATCATAGTGAGGGGAAAGGAAACTCACAGATGGAACTAAAGATGTTACAGACTGCTCTGATCATTAATTACAAATTGGAATATTTTGAGGGTCATAAGAGGTTGGCAATTGAATCAGATGATCAGCTATGAAGAACCAGAGGTAAATAAAGTCTAGATGATAAAGTAGAAGCCGGGAGGAGTGTTCTTGTTGTAGAGCGAGAGATAACCATAAATGCACTTTGCAATGGCCTCAGTTAGCCTAGAGGATTTCTTTGGGGGAGTGAATAATTAATAATAAATGTAGTGCATTTTAGGGACACATCTCTGTCATTTATAGCGATGGTCCCGGTAGTATTGGATATAGAAGTTATATTGCTTCTTTTGTCATTTTGTTCCCCTCCTTCCCAAATGACAAGATGCTATCTGACCCCAGTTTTGACTGAGCTGGGGAAGGAGTGGTTACAAAGCAGTAAATTGTTTCATTGGCACTGTTTCATGCAGTATGGGTTAATAAAGTTCTCAATTTCAGAGGGGTACTTCCTTAACTCTTTGGCGACACCGCTTGCCTCTGGAAGTCACTCTGTATGATCCTCTAGACCTTGGTTAGCAAACTTTGTTGCACTGGTTGCTCCCTCCTGCTCTGTCTATAGGTGCAGTTAGACCTCCCCTAGCAAGCCCATTTGCCCCTCCTTGTAGTTCATTTGTTCCTAATATAAGATATATATGTATATAACTATATAGATATATAAGTATATATGTAAGTTCTCATACATGGTCCATTCACACATACTTTGTTCAGTAAATTATGGACTCCCGGTTTGATCTTATGCTGCAGTCACTTGCTCCTCTACATCCTGTCCAATGCAGACAGGTCAGTTCTCATCCTAGAGGTTACGCAGGCAGGAGCACCATGGGAAGAGCACCACTCCTCACCCTTCCCTTCAGTAAGCACATTTGAGCAGCAGAATTTCCTACTTAGTGTGCCCTGAGCAGGCTTGGAATAGGAGGCCAGCAACCTCCTCTCCCCCATTCACACACTTCCATCTTGGGAACAGTATAATTCACAGTAAATATAGCAACTTTCTACGAATAAATTATTCCAGAAGATTCTTTTGTTCTCACCCTTTTATACACAGAGCATTGCTGAGGAACTCTAGAATCTCATTGCATATTTAAAAAGCAAATTGAAGCAATCCGGGGGAAAAAAAAGCCCATTTTTGAACACTGCATAGGATCTAGCACCCTTCTTTTCTTTTCATACATGACTTCCTTTTGACTCTATACCTTGGCTAAACTTTAATTTTAGGTTACCCTAGTTCTTTCCTGTTTCATGCTTAAAGTAGCAATTAGTAACAACAAAACCCTATGGGAATTCTAAATTTGTCTTGTAGAACACAGTCCTGTGACAGGTTATCAAACCCAATCGGGGCAAGATAAGAATAGTATAAATAAGAGGTGCAAAAGCTAATCCCAAAATGGTGATGGCTGAGTCAGTATTAAGAAGGTGAGGTTTGGGTATTATAGATCGCACATATTTTTCATGCATTTTCTATTTCTAAAATCCAGCCTCTCCGTGGAATATAAAATTCACAGAATAACTTGCCTTCTTACTCAACCTCTAACCTCATATCATCCTCCATATGAGGATGAGGTTTCAATATATTTTTTTAAATACTGATTTGGGAAAAACTTCTTGATGTTTCTTTGTTTTTCTCTAAATTTTAAGGGATAGAATTTTTTAACAAATTTTAGTATATGTTCTTAACTTTTTGTATATTCTATCTAATTATTTAAACTTTTTCATCTAATACATATAACACTTTAATATTTTATATAGGTGATGAAATTTTTAATTCATTACAAATTGTATCAACTCACCGAATTTTAAACACTTAACTCTTACTTTTATTGAGTTATTTTAGTTTCCTTAGCTAGACTTTATATCCTTACCCTGTGGATAATTATTGCCTCATGCTTAATTTTTATTTTCTTTTTAATCTCTTCACTACCTATATTTAACTTTACATTGAAAAAACAATTTGTTCAATTTAAAACTTTAGGGGTCAACCAGTCACATGGTGGTTCAGGCAGCTGGATCTCATATGGTCAACTGTGTAGTTCGAGTCCCAGATGTGGTGGCTTGACAAACACACCTGGTGCATATGCTCATATGCCCAAAATCCCAAGAGAAGAATAGAAGAGAAAAGATTGTGGCACCCCTGGAGGATGCATTCTCACTTTCTGTCTCTGTCTCTCCAGTAAGCACACATGCCCTATAGCAAAAATTTTAACAAATATAGCTTAAATTGTTTCAGATGTGGCTAAAAGCTTCTGCTTTACGTATGCCAGGGGGAAATGCAAATCTTTCATTTTTTAGTGGAAGTAGTAAGAGGTAGACAGAAAATGGAACCCTCATGAATCAGTAAGTGTTTGTTCATTATGTAATTTAGCTGAAAGCAATAATAGAATCCACCCTTTGTCTGAACATGTTTGCAAAGTTAACTTAGGGAGTTTAGAGAAAACTTCATGGAATAGGACTTGCAGGAGAAATCTTGGAACTACGTAATACATAATACTTTAAATGAATACTTTAGTTCACAATGATAAGTGGAATTAGAGTCTCGAGTTGTCCTTTTCAACAAATAGTCATCAGAATTTATAGCTGCAAGTCAGAAAAAAAAAGCAACAACAACAAAAACTGTCTTGTTCTGAAAAATGAATTATTCCTTTGATATTTTTATCTCTTTTGCTCAGTTAATTTTGGTCAAGAAAGAGTGTAATATGATAACATGAATTTAGAAAGATTTTTAAAAAACTGTGGTTTTCAATAGATTATAGTCCTACTTGATCTGAATCAGCAAATGCATTGAGAAGTCAGGAGAGAGGCATCCTGCTTGGGCACATTGGTAATCCGGATTTTGCCATCCTAGAATATTCTTTGGTTTCTTTTGATCCACAATGCTTGATCCAGCTTTTTGCTGGTGGATGATCTCTTAACAGAAACCTAAACTTTGTTGCTCTCTGTTGCTTTATTAACATTCAGTCATAGATGAACTCACCTAGTCCATTTCTTCATCTGTGTATCAAAAAGACAGAGAGGGGACCAGCAGTTAGAGTAATGGCTATGTTGCTGGACTCCCATGTAGTCGACAGGGGTTCGTGTCCTGGACCCGATGGCTTAAAACGCTGGGCGGGTGATTTCTCGCTTTCTTTCTCTCTGTCTCTCTCTTTCTTTCTGGCGAGTGCACGCGCCCTATAGCAAAAACCTCTTCAAAAAAATAAATAAATAAAGACAGAGAGATGCAAAGTTCTTTAATTGAAATGGTCCAACTTCAAATACGTGATCAAAATTTCAGGGACCAGCAATTAGCATAATGGCTATGTTGCTGGACTCTCACTTACGTGACCGTGGTACGCGTCCCGGACCCGGTGGCTTAAAACGCTGGGCGCGTGTGCGTGCGTACCTAAGATCCCAAGAAGAGAATGGAGGAGAAGGGATTGCGGCATGGCCATCCCCCCTAGGGGCTGATTTCTCGCTTTCTGTCTCTCTGTCTCTCTCTGTCCGTCTGGCTAGCACACGCGCCCTATAGCAAAAACCTCTCAAAAAAAAAAAATATATAAAAATTTTCAAAGCCCGAGGGTGGGAAGTGGTGATGGATAGCAGGTGATGGCCCAACAGTAACACAAACAGACCAGGTGGAAAGAAGACTGGGTTTGTGATTCAGGCTAACTGGGACTAGGGATGGATCTCAGCATGGGGACCCAGTTGGAGGTGCCTATCTGTTTTTCTGTTATGGAAGTAATGCATAAACAAACTTCAGAATCGTTCAAGTCCTGACAATTAGGTTTCTTTACTCTCCAGAATGATCCCTTTATTCTTGCAAAACTATCTTGTTCTCTATTTGCATTTTTATTCTCATCTGCTTTTAAAACAAAAGGAACCCTCCTTCTGTATTTAAGATATATATTTTCTCCATCATTTAAAATATGGATTACAAAATCTCTTACCGTTTCCCCTTTACTTCTCAACGTGATCAGTCACATTGGTTATAAAATATAATCTTATTTAAGCAAAACAACTTTCCACTGATTATCTCTTCCTAGTTACATATCTCGATCTCACTGTATAAAACTGTTCTAGCTACGAGGAAACCCCATTTCATTACCTTCACTCTCTTTACTGTGAAAGTGCTTAGCGTAATGGAGATCTTCCAGGACCTCGCTTTAGTTTTAAATCAGTGTCCAATTAGTCATTGTCCAACTTGTACAATTTTTAATTATTGGAGTATCTTTTCTCTCAATGACCTTCATTTCATAAATGCAAAAGAAATTTTCAACCCATTAGTTATTTGACTTCCAAGAACACAGTCCTCACAGTTTTCCTTCTTATAAATATCTTTCTTTTGGGACTAGTAGATGGCATAATGGTTATGTTGCTGGACTCCCATGTAGTCAACCATAATTCAAGTCCAAGACCTGGCACTTTAAAACTCTTGCTGGGTGCATATGTGTGTGTGCCCAAAATCCTGAGAGGAGAATGGAGGTGAAGCGATTGTGGTGTGGCCATCCCTCATGGGGGAAGGTGATTTCTCATTTTCTGTCTTTCTGTCTCTCTCTGTTTCTCTGGTGAGTGCCCTATAACAAAAATCTCTCTTAAAAAGAAAAGAAAATATCTTTCTTCTTGAATATCATGAGTCAGTTTGTTTCTGATTTTCTACTTCATAATTTTGTTTCTTTTTTTTACTATGAGGTAAAAATGCCCCACATGGTTTGGAGCAGTGTCCTGTAATTAAAAGCATCAATCATAATTTTGCAAAGAAATATATAAATTCATCATAAATGGGATCAGTGGAGGATATATGTTCTCACCCACATATCAGTTCAAGTAAATTTTTTCCAACAGTTAACTTTTAGAATAAACAGTTCCAATAAAAAAAAATAGGGAAAGAAGAAAATAAAAAAGGAGAGAAAGAATAAGGAAAACAGAAATTATATTGATAAAGTCAAAATTTTAGAATTTATGTATATTAGATAAGGAGTTACATCCAATTATTTGTATATTATAATTTATTATTTTCCTGAAATAACAAGAAAATATATAAAAATAGCTGAACATTGGATATAAAATTATTTACAACCTGATTTTGAGAGCAATTTATATCAATGGCTGATTTAAATCTTTAATTATAATTTAATCCTATACCACTCATTTGCTACAATATAATCAAGTAAATAGAATGGAAAATTGTGTGTGTATGTAAATTCTTTCTTACTATAAAAACTTTGAAAGTATTTTTGAAATGGAACTTTTTCTATTTAACATCATTATCATTAGAAAAGTTTAGATTATTTCAATGAAGTCAGATTTAATGTATCTATTTCTTCTCATCCAAAGAAATACTGCATGATTTTTTAATTCTTTCATTAGTTAGTTAATATTTTGAAGCAAGTTAATTCATAGAATGTGGCTAAAGACCTAAATGTTCCTTATTGGAGGTGTCCTTTTTCATGGTAAAATATTAAGGTTTTTACTTAAATGTGAGAAGGAGTCAAACAGTGTTTTTAGTAAAAAAAGCATTTTACAGGATATGTTGGTGATAACAGCTATGGTTAATCTTACATACATTTTTATAAATATCCACTAAATTCTGAAATTGACAGCATTACTTTACTCTCATTGCATATAAACTTGTAAAATACAGTGACTTACATGAAAAGTATAGTCTCTGTGAGAAAAAGTTGTGTCTCTCAACACATGAGAAGAATTAAGTTTAATAAAAGAACAACAGGATTCTTAAAAGGTTTTGAATTAATTCCAGAAGCAGAAATTTTATTATTGTTCGATTGGGTGTGTGTGTGTGTGTGTGTGTCGTGTATGTATCCTGCACCTTCATATGAGTTCAAACAAGATTTTTATAACAACTTTTAGAGTCAAAATTGTGAATCAGGAAGGACAGGATGAAGAAGGAGAGAATTAGGAAAAGCAGGGAAAAAATAAATAGAATTAACAATGTATTTTAAGTTTATTATTTATAGCAGAGATCTATATGAATCAAAAATTTTTTTTTTTTGAGAGGTTTTTCGCTATAGGGCGCGTGCGCTCGCCAGATAGACAGAGAGAGACATAGAGACAGAAAGTGAGAAATCACCCCCCAGGGGGGATGGTCACGCCGCAATCCCTTCTCCTCCATTCTCCTCTCGGGATCTTGGGCACGCACGCACACGCGCCCAGCGTGAGTTGTAAGCCACCGGGTCCAAGACGCCAACCGCGGTCGACTACGTGGGAGTCCAGCGACATAGCCATTACGCTAACTGCTGGTTCCCATGAATCAAATATTTTAAATATTTGACTATGTGACCACCACATTCTACCCAAAACTAACACCACTTGCCAGCCAATGTAAGTTTTTATGTACATAAATAAGGAATCACAGACAAATTGCTCATAAGAAGAAAATAGCATTACAAAAGCAAAGTAATTAATCATTATAATAAAGAAAAGAGAAAGGCCCTGCTTTGGTGGTGTTGGCAGAAGGGTGCTGCTGGAGCCATATGAGAAGACCTGAGGTCTAGATCCTGGGTCCACTCTGCCACTCTCTGTGTGTCTGCAATTCTCGCTGACTGGAAGTTGGGGGAGGATCAAGTTGTGGTGAGACCCTACTCTCTCTCTCTCTCTCTCTCTCTCTCTCTCTCAATAAATAAACTTTTAAGAAAAAGAGAATAAAAATATTTACAATACTTATTTCAAATACATACTTGGGCCTTGATGAGACAAAAATTACAAATGGCAAGCAGTTGAGAGAAGGGAGAAAACATAAGACTGCAAATTTCCCTTAGATAAAAAGCATGACTACTAAACTTCATGCAATAAAGGCATCTTTGACAGAGGAGCTGCTGCATAAAACTGATGGAAAGCTAGAGTTCTTATGAAAATTAAAGAAAAAAGTAGAATTAGTGAACATTATGAAATATAAAAGATTGATATACTTAACATAAAGTGGCCAGCAGTAGAGAACCCAACAAGTAAGGAAAAAGGAATTCCAGAAACATTAGTAGACATTTCTCAATTGAGTGAAAAATGGAGGCTCATTGGTTACTAGGAAAAATTAGTAAAGTGAGAATGGGGGAAAAGTCATCTTAAAAAGATTTAATTCATAGGGGATAGCAGGTGGCGTGGTAGTTAAGGTGCTAGACTCTCACATAACTGACCATGGTTTGAGTCCCAGACCTGGCCACTTGCTTTCTCACTTTCTCTCTCTCTCTCTCTCTCTCTCTCTCTCTCTCTCATGAGTACATGTGCCCAATAGTAAATTAAATTAATAATAATAATAATAATAATTAATAAATAAAATTAGATAACTCTTTAAAAAACATTTCATTTACTCTCATATATATATATACATATATAAATATATAATAATAATCATGAAACATATATTGATGCCATCATTGTGTGGCCAATAAAGAGTTTAAGAAACAGATTTAAGTTCATCTAGCAGTCCTTAGGAAGCACCCTAAAGAAAAGTAAGGTCTCATGATTATACTGTCTTACACATAAGAAAATTATATAATAATGATAATAAATCTCTCTTTTGTAGAACATCTTTTTTCACTAAGTGCATGCTGTCATCTTAAAATGTATTTGTTCTCTTATAATCATTATTGTAGGAGAAAGTCATTACTTTCACCACTATTACCAATTGGAAAGAAAGGTCAAGTGAATTGTTGAAAGATTGACAATGGCACTGAAAATAAAAGCAAGAGCTTTTAAAATAATTTTCAATCACTGTACTTAAGAGGAAAAGTAAAAAAATCGAAATGAGCAAAACCCTGGATTTTTGTTCTGAAGTAATTCATCAAGGAGACAGGGAATGGTCAAGTCAAGAATTAAACTATATTCAAAAGGATTTTTACATTCTTTTAAACAAAGGACCTAAAACAGTAAAATAATTTTTGTAGGTTTGAGTTTTGTAAAAGAATATAGGTCATATTGCTTTAATTTCTAAAACTTCTAGTTGAATTAGATATTTTCGTATTCTCTATTAAAATTAAATAGCTAAAAATTCTAGTATGGATTCACCTTCATATTTATTAGTGTGAGATTTCTCTGTGGTGACTATGAGACCTTCACAGATATAATTCAACACACCTTGAACTACCACAAATGCAATTAAAGTAATAATGACTACTTTATAAGCTCTCCTTTCTACTGCTAAAAGGAAAAAAAAAAAAAAAAAAAAAGTCAGGGCTAGTAGGTGGGGTGGTGCAGTGGTTAAGGCCCTGGACTCCCACATGGCCGACCATGTTTTGGTGGCTTGACTGGGTGGCTTGAAGCCCCTGTGCCCAAACTCTTAGGAGAATGGAGGAGGAGGGATTGCAGCCTTTCTCCTTGGAGGGTGATTTCTCGTTCCCTCTCTCTCTGTCTCTCTGGCAAGTGCATGTCCCTTTTAGCAAAAATCTTTCCAAAAAAGAAAAGAAAGAAAAAAATCTATTTGTATCAGGAAGTTTCCTGGAACAGCTTCCACTACTCCAGGTAGCTTCATGGTCACCTGGTATGTAAGTTCAGGGCAAAGAAAGTGATACGTGCAGGAAAGGGAAAGTGACATACAAAAAAACAAAAGTGAAAGCACTTTGGGACCAGAGATACGTACACCCTTCTACATTAACATCACTGCATTAGGGGCACTAAACTCTAACAGTACGCTGCTGACTCTATTCATCAATGAGCTGAACTTGTACTGTAAACAATGTATGTACGAACAAGGCCCCTGCTCATAGGGAATCTGCACTGATCTCTGACTGATTTATGAATGCTTTGTACTTCCCGTGTGTAAACTGAGCATGTGCTCAGGACAACACATACCATTCTCCACCTGGCCATAGCAGAGCATTCTGTCCTGAGTAACTAAACTCCTCTTTCCCTGCTGGACCTCTGGATATGTTCTTTGGAATCAGTAAACATTACAGGTAAGCTTTTCTGATTTGATGCTCCCCAGTACAGCAGTCAAAGCAAAATAGAGTTTAGATGCATAGAGGTTTATATGATAATATTTATGTAAAGTATAGTGATCACAAGTCACACCTGAGGAAACAAATTGCTTTAAAATAAAAAATAGAACTGTAACAAATACAAAAGAACTTCAGAAAGTTTGTGGAAAATGTAATTAAAGTACAAGTGTATTTTGGTGAAAAATTTTTGAAATCCATGTATAGATCTTTCAGCTCTGCATTTCCTATGACCTAGGGGGTATTGCTGTATAGAAGCTACAATACTGAGTCTATGGGTAAGCAAAATAAAACTCAGCCTATTTTAAAAATATCATTGATGTCATTGTAAGGTATATACTATTGAAAATAAGTTTTGAGAATGAATTTTCTCTCTTTTTTTTTGGAGAGGTTTTCTTGCTATAGGGCACGTGTGCTCACCAGGAAGACAGAGAGACAGAAAGTGAGAAATCACCCCTCAGTGAGGATTGGCCATGCAGCAATCACTTCTCCTCTATTCTCCTTTCAGGATCTTGGGCATGCACACACACATGCCCTGCGTAAGTTTAAACCACCGGGTCCTGAACTCGAACCGTTGTTGACTACATGGGAGTCCAGTGACATAGCCATTACGCTAACTGCTGGTCTCATGAGAATGAATTTTTCAAAGCAATTTGTTTATACTTATAAATGTATTAAATACTGTTTATATTATTGAAACAGTAAATATAGTAAAAGAAAACTAAAAATAAGACTGAGAACAAAAATAATTACTACTTCCTTAATTTTGAATGGAAAAATGTAATCATCTTTATCAGGAATAATAAGCTATTTAGGTGCTAGCAGATGGTGTGATAGTTAAGGTGCACGATTCTCACTCACATGACCCACTGGGGTTTGAGTCCTGCACCCAGTGGCTTGAAAATCACACCTGCTACTTGTATTTGTGTGCCCAGATTCCCAGGAGGAGAATGGAGGAGAAAGGATTTTGGCATGGCCATTCCCCCTGAGGAGTTATTTCTCATATTCCCTCTCACTGTGTCTCTCTCTTGTAAGCACATGCACCCTATGGCAAAAATCTTAAGAAAAATACTTAAATTTAACGTAAAAATATAAAAGTAAAAAAGAAGATAGGGACCAGCATTTAGCGTAATGGCTATGTCACTGGACTCTCACGTAGTTGACTGCGGTTCAAGTCCTGGACCTGGTGGCTTAAACTCATGTCGGGTGCATGTGTGTGCGTGCCCAAGATCCCGAGAGGAGAAAGGAAGAGAAGGGATTGTGGTGTGGCCAATCCCCCAGGGGGTTGATTTCTCACTTTCTGTCTCTCTGTCTCTCTCTGTCTTTCTGGAGAGCACACGTGCCCTATAGCAAAAACCTCTCCAAAAAATAAAAAGTAAAAAGAAGAGAAAAATGAAGAATTCAAATAGAAATGTTAAAGAAAAAAAATAGTTGCATGAAAAGATTATGAAGTTTTGGGACCAGCAGTTAGCGTAATGGCTATGTCGCTGGACTCCCACGTAGTCGACCGCGGTTCGAGTCCCGGACCCGGCGGCTTAAACTCACGCCGGGCGCGTGTGCGTGCGTGCCCAAGATCCCGAGAGGAGAATGGAGGAGAAGGGATTGCGGCGTGGCCATCCCCCCGGGGGGTGATTTCCTGCTTTCTATCTCTCTGTCTCTCTCTGTCTGTCTGGCGAGCGCACGCGCCCTATAGCAAAAACCTCTCAAAAAAAAAAAAAAAAAAAAAGATTATGAAGTTTTCAGGTTTTGATAGATCATTTAAAACAAAATGAATAAGGATAACAAGGGTTGTAATATATATATATATGTGTGTGTGTGTGTGTGTGTGTTTGTGTGTATAATTTTACTATACAGGAGAAAATAATTTCTTGTTAGTTAAGAAATGAATGATAAAGTGGACAACAGATGGCATAATAGTTATGTCACTGGATTCCCCCACTGTTGACTATGGTTCGAGTCCTGGACCCAGTAACTTAAAACTCACACTTGGTGAGTGTGCATATGTGCTTAAAATCCCAAGAGGAGAATGGAGGAGAAGGGACTGCAGCGTGGCCATCTCCCTGGGGGCGATTTCTTACTTTCTGACTCTTTGTCTCTCTCTGTCTCTTCAACAAGTGCACATGCCTTGTAGTAAAATAATCTCTCTTTTAAAAACAAAAAGAAGAAGAAATGAACAGGCAAAAACAACAACATAAAGGGAACTCCTAAATTTAGAACAAAAGTAGGGCAACAACAGAGAACAAACCTTAACTCTCTAGAGGAAAATACTTCTTCTGTACCAAAGGAATACTTATACATGTACACTTAAATGTCTAAGTCATTCATGTCAAAATCTGTGAAATGTTACCCAACCCAGATAAATTAGGAGTGAAAACTGAAAATACAGCAACACTGAATCTGTGTAAGCAGGTATGTTTTAAAAATAATGAAAAAATAAATCATTCCAAATTTAAAACTATTTATCTGACCAAATTATCACTCATAAGAGAACGATAACAGAATATATTTCTAGAAATAAAAGGAAATTTACTACCCAGAGACATTCATGGAAATTGCTTGAAGATGTACTGTAGTCAAGTCTGCACTGCTTAAAGAAAAGGAAGTAAAGAGCAAGAAGAGAAAGAAAACAGAATTAACTACTTCTGGGGTATTTCAAACACTTTCTTAAAGTCTATTACTCATGAGGCAAAGAGAGAGCGAGCGAGATGGGAGACAGAAAGAGAGAACCCCCAACATATGCAGAATGCTGCAGTTCACCTCCAGCTTCAGCCAGCCCGGGGTTATAGCCGTGTGTATGCCCAGCGAGTACAGAGCGTTCTCGGAACAAGAATCTGGACATTCTCATGTTGGATTGCTTTGCAGAGTGATGAGTGGTATTGCTGCATCACTGTCTGAACCCCAAAACACATTTTTCAAAAATATATGCAATATGTTTGCAATTTTAAGTATACACACACACACATACATATATTCTCTCTCTATATATATTTTGAATATACTTCATCTTCAACAGAGTCTTGACTGATATTGGCTCCTTCTTTTACCATACATAAAACTCTGCTAGAATTTTACTATAGAATATGCATCTGTGTATGATTTTTATAAGATTTTACATTGCATCTACCGACTTAGTTTATAAGATATTATAGTGCATCTCTTCTCTCTCAAAGAAATATTCCGAATTATATTCTCTGTTTAGCTATGTCTTCTTTAACCTAGTTCCTATTTCCATGAAGACAGAGTTTTTTCTCTGATACATTGAAAGTATTTTATTTTCTTGGTTCCTTATTTTGGTACAGTTGAAAATTATATTTACTGCATTTTCTAATTTTTAGTTCTTTTTTTTGTTTTGTTTTCTCTTTTTGAAGAGGTTTTTGCTATAGGGCGCATGTGCTCGCCAAATAGAGAGAGACAGACAGAAAGCGAGAAATCACCCCCCAGGGGGGATGGCCACGCCACAATCCCTTCTCCTCCATTCTCCTCTCGGGATCTTGGGCACGCACGCACACGCACCCGACGTGAGTTTAAGCCACCGGGTCTGGGACTCGAACCGCGGTCGACTATGTGGGAGTCCAGCGACATAGCCATTATGCTAACTGCTGGTTCCATCTAATTTTTAGTTCTTAGGTATAAAGACACAATTAATATTTGAGTGTTCTTTTTATCCCTATTTTGTTAACATATTTACTTTAACAGTTGGGTTTATTCCTTTCCAATTCTTGTAACCTACATTTGTGTTTGTTTCTTCCTGGGCTCTTCGGGGCATTCCTTATAATGATGAATGGAGGTGGTCATGGTGGCTATCCTTATCTTGTTCCTGATTTTAAAGATAATGCTTTTACATTTCTTTATTGATCACAATGATGTTTACTTTTGGATCTTGTTTAGATAGCCTTTATCTGAATAAGGAAGTTCTTTTTTATTCACTATTTAAAAGCTTTTATCAGGAAAAATGTTAAATCTTTAATTTGCTAGAGACTGCATGTGCTCACAGGAAAGAGAGAGAGAGTGAGAAAGTACTGCGTATTTGGGGATGGTCGCTACACAATCTCTGCTCACTCATTTCTCCTCTCAGGATTCTGGGCATACCCACACATATGCACACCCAGTGTGTTTTCTAAGCCACCAAATACAGAACTTGAACAGTGTAGTCACCCACGTGGGATCCAGCCAACCGGCTGGCCTGTATTCAATCTTTATCACATGTATTCTCTGAAAATTCTAAAATAATAAATTATTTTTTCTTCTCTCTCTCTCCTCTCTCCCTCTGGTGAGCACATAAGCCTTCTGAGTATTAAAAAAATAAAGAAATATAAACATGTACTAAATAACTATCTCTGAGGATTTAATATATGACTAAATCTTTAAGTCTGTTTGCCATGTTAACATATTTGCACATAAAAGGACTGGTTTTTGGGGTCAGCAGATAGTATAGAGGTTAAGGAACTGGACTCCCACGTAGTCAACCATGGTTCAGGTCCTGGA
The DNA here is from genome assembly GCA_026018925.1 of Tupaia tana. NCBI lineage: Eukaryota > Metazoa > Chordata > Mammalia > Scandentia > Tupaiidae > Tupaia > Tupaia tana. The sequence goes on along the minus strand of JAKSZU010000003.1, from coordinate 157,577,739 downwards.
TCCAGCTATTTAAAACTCATGTTGAGCATGTGTGCTTGCCCAAAATCCTGAGAGGAGGATGGAGGAGAAGGGATAACGTCATGACCATCCTCCTGAGGGTCTGTGTGTGTGTGATTTCTCGCTTTCTGTCTCTCTGGTGAGTGTACATACCTTATGTAGAAATCCCTCAAAAAAATACTAGAAATAATAAAGGACTGGTTTTTACAGTGGCACATACAAGCCATGGGATTTTTAATACTTTTTTTTTTTTTTTTTTTTTTTTTTTTAGAGGTTTTCACTATAGGGCGTGTGCGCTCGCCAGACAGACAGAGAGAGACATAGAGACAGAAAGCGAGAAATCACCCCCCAGGGGAGATTGTCACACCACAATCCCTTTTCCTCCATTCTCCTCTCGGGGTCTTGGGCACACACGCACACGTGCCCGGCGTGAGTTTTAAGCCACTGGGTCCAGGACGCAAACCACGGTCGACATGTGGGAGTCCAGCGACATAGCCATTACGCTAACTGCTGGTTCCCAATACTTTGGTTATTTTTTTTTTTTTTCTTTTTTTTTTTTTTGGAGAGGTTTTTTGCTATAGGGCGCGTGCGCTCGCCAGACAGACAGAGAGAGACAGAGAGATAGAAAGCAGGAAATCACCCCCCAGGGGGGATGGCCACGCCGCAATCCCTTCTCCTCCATTCTCCTCTCGGGATCTTGGGCACGCACGCACACGCGCCCGGTGTGAGTTTAAGCCGCCGGGTCCGGGACTCGAACTGCGGTCGACTACGTGGGAGTCCAGCGACATAGCCATTACGCTAACTGCTGATCCCTGGTTCCCAATACTTTGGTTATTAAAACACATAGCTTTATTATTTTATCCAAAACGAGCTAGCATGAAATATACTGTTTGTGCTACTCATTTTCTTATTTCAAAGAATTACTTATATAACTTTATTTTTATTTTATTTTTTAAAATTTTACTTATTCATTCATTTATTTTAATTTGACAAGACAGACACACACACACACAGAAAGAGAGAGAGAGAGAGAGAAACTGAGAAAGCAAACCACCAGGTCTGGGAATCAAACCATGATTGGCCATGTGGGAGTGTCCAGCACCTTAACCACCATACCACATGATGGTCCCATTTATTTAAAATTATTATTATTTTTTAACTTGTTACAGAGCATATGTACTCCCCAGAGAAAGAGAGAGAGGGAAAGTGAGAAAGCAAGTCACTAGGTCTGGGATACAAACCACGGTCATCCATATGGGAGTCTAGCACCTCAACCACCACGCCACCTATGGCCCCTCATTTTCTGATGATATCCCATGATACTTCTGGATCTCAGTAAGTCTGATAAACTGCTTTATAGGCCCACCTAGGTGGGGTGCACTGATAAATGCTGCTACTTGACAGGCTAAGGCCACATGAGAAGGCGGGAGCCTCAGGCAGGAGGACTGTGCCATAGCAAGGCCTTGTCTAAAAACAAACGGTAGACGAAACAAGACAACTTTGTGTTACCAAAATCTGTTTCCATTCACTCCTATTTTCCCAGACCTCTTTATATTTAGGGCAATATTACGACAATATGCCAGTGTTGTTCGGACAAAAGTGATCAGGCCTAGCTCATAACAATTTCCATGACATCTTCTAACCACTCTGATACTCCTAAACTTGCCCTTGAAAATTTCCCAACCTAGCTTCCATACTTTATCTGCCTCTTTCCTTTTCTTTTCTCCCCCATGGCCTTTATTTTGTGAGTACATTTTCATTCAAAATCCAGTTATATCCATGATTTGGTTAAGGAATAGTATCATTCAAGCTGTGTTATGTTAATAAAAATTATAGGAAGCCATTGTTTTAGACTTCAGCCCTAGGCCTCAACAAACCAAACCAAGATGGAGTCACTCATGTTAGAATGCCACATTATCAAAGTAAAACATTTTTTCCTTATGTTTTAGGATGCTATCTCTGCACTTAGAATGTGTAATATGTTCCATATGCACATTAATTCTCTTGTCAAGAATCTTGCCTTAATTTGTTTGTTTACAACAATGTCAACAGCATGCTAGGTAACATTGTAGACTCTTCCAGTTTTGTCATGGTGACATTTGCGGGGGGGGGGGGGGGGGGGGGGCCTTCCTTTTTGAACAGTACCCATTCCCTTAGTGTCTACAGTATCACCTTTCTTGTAGATTTGATGTATGTTGCAGGAGACTTCAATGTATCTGAGTCAGGACTCTAAGTAAGTTAAGACTTAAGCTCATCTCATGGCTTTCTTGGCAATATGCACTGTTGGTCCACCTCCTTCCTTGCCACCAGTGGTGAGGTGGATCTGTTTCACCTTGTGTGAAATAAGACACCTGAAATAGGTGGAGGTGCTATCACGATGTCATCAAGCTTTTTGTTTTATTGAAGTCCTTATTGCTTAACTATTTTCCTCCTATCTCTCCCATCAGGCACATAGTCTTATATTACTTTCTCTCTTCAACAAAAGACCTTCTTTAAGATTTTTGGTTGTCCTGTAATTATTATTTATTATTATTTTTTAAAAAAATTTGAGAGATTCTTTTGCTCTAAGGAAGTTGTGCTCACCAGACACACACACACACACACACACACACACACACGTGCAGAAAGAGAGATAGAGAGAGAGAGAGAGAGAGAAAATGAGAAACCACCTCCCCCCCTAGGGGGGATGGCCACGCTGCAGTCCCTATTCCTCCATTCTCCTCTTGTGATCTTGGACATGCATGCACATGTACCCAGTGTGAATTTCAAGCCACTGGGTCTGGGACTAGAACTGCGGCCACCATATGGGAGTCCAGTGCCTTAACCACTACACCACCTGCTGGCCTCCTGTCCTATAATAAATAATTTAGAATTTTTTTTTTTGGGGGGGAGGTTTTTCGCTACAGGGTGCGTGCGCTCGCCAGACAGACAGAGAGAGACATAGAGACAGAAAGTGAGAAATCACCCCCCAGGGGGGATGGTCACGCCGCAATCCCTTCTCCTCCATTCTCCTCTCAGGATCTTGGGCACGCACGCACACGCGCCCGGCGTGAGTTGTAAGCCACCGGGTCTGAGACGCGAACCGCGGTCGACTACGTGGGAGTCCAGCGACATAGCCATTATGCTAACTGCTGGTTCCCAAGAATTTTTGTCCATATAAATCCTCATTCTTGTCCACTTTCCTTTGGAACTCTTTTTCAGTTGTTTTCCAGTCTGTTTCCGGGTTTTAGCTCCTGAGACCCCATTATAAAGCTTTTCTTTTTCTTCATAGATCCAGAGTGCAAAATTAATTGAGAGTCACCTACTTTTAGAATTCACTGCAATCTTGTTATGCACTAGTGTGTATTTCTATCTATAAAATGAAATATCTAGCTCCATTCTCATACCTTATTGGACTGTAAAGTTGCTGCATACCAGAAATAGGTTTAATAAACAGGCAAGCTTTTTTGTTTTTCAGTTATATCTGACATCTTCCCATTAATCTTACCAAACTAGGTAATCAAACAAATTGTTCTGTAACCATAGGTGGTAAAAAATATACCTGAAAACAACCTGTGTGATAAAATGTAATCCATGGTTGTTATCTTCCATTCAACTTTTTAAAAATCAATAAATAGATGTTTAGAACATTACAACACACACCAGAGGCACCGTTTTTAATGTTATTCAGTCAGTAAACACAATGATTACATCATTCCATTTCATTTTTCCTTATAAAGCCTGTCTGAAAATAACTATGGAATTATATTTATTTAGGAATCTTAGTGATTTCATGAGCATAAGTCAAATTTTACATTCAAACAAAAAATTATTCCTCCTTCTGATGAACCCTTATCCTTTCTCAATGGTGAGGTAAAAAAGGGTCTGGCAGGTGAGGCCCACCAGTTCCTCTCCCTGTCTTTCAGGGTGACTCATTAAGGTCACATATTCATTAGTCCCGTCTATTCAAATACTCACACATTATTGCTTTAAAATAGGCTTAACGTGCAATAATTACACATATTCGTGGGGGAGCAATGTTATTTTTCAATACCAGAATATAAACTGAAAAGGTTAAATAGTAATAATTAGCATACCCTGTCATCTCAACCATTCGGCATTACTTGTGTTGGGAACATTCAGAACCCTCCCTTTTAGTTACTTTGAGATACACACAAAGTTGTTGCCACCTATATTCTCCCACTGTATTTTATAGCACTAGAGACTGTTCCTCCTATCTGTCTGCAATTTTATTTAATCACTATTCCTCTATCTCCAATATTCGGCATCTTTCTAATCTGTGGCAGTCTCGCTCCATCTCCCCACCTCTATGAGATCATTTTATTTTTCCAATTTTTATTTTGAGGAAGAAAGTGGTATTTCTCTTTCTGTACATGGCTTATTTAACTTAACATGCTATTCTGTAGGCTGGCCCATTTAATGTCAAATGACAGAACGTTGTCCTTGTATCTGTCTGTCACTCTAATTTTTAATTTTTTAAATAATTAATTTTATTTATCATTATTTTATTTTTTAATTTGCTACAGGTCAGACATACTCACCAGAGAGAGACACAGAGGAGATAGAAAGAGATAGGGAAAGTGAGAAAGCAAGCCACAAGTTCCAGGACTTGAACTGCGATCTGCCATGTAGGAGGAGTGCAGCACCTTAACCACCATACCACCTGCTGGTCCCATCATTTTCTTTATTCTTTTATCCATGGATGATCATAATTTACTTCTATAACTTGCCTATTGTTAACAATCCTGAAATAAACATTCTTAATTTTACTCTATCTGTATTTATTTTGTTGTCATGATCTCCTCCTGTTTGTTTAATCAAGTTATACAATATTCCAGTTGCTCTTACTCAAGAGTTTGTCTATTCCTGATGTAATAGAAGTATCTAAAAGGTGAATTTTGAATATTCCCAACACTAATACTGACAAATGGTGAGGACAGGTATGCTGATTATCATGATTTAATCACTTCACATTGTAGTCTTTTTTTTTCATTATTTAGAAAATACTTTATAAGTTTCTGTAATCAAATCCATGTGGATAAGACCTTCCATATTTAATACAATGTGTAACCCCTGTACAAATGGAAAAAAAATAAAGTTTAATGTCTCTAAGACAATATGGTTGTTAATTTCTGTACAATGCCAACTCAACACAGTAAAATGGGATACTTTTTCCAAAGTTGATAGCACAGCGAAAATTTCAAAAATTCAAATTTTATATGATATATATGTATTTATAGAAAAGGAACAATAATAGCATTCTTGTACTGAAAAATCCCATTATACCTCCCAAATATGTACAAATATTTGTTAATAAAAATATTTTTAAATGAATGATATGTTCATGGTTATTTGAAAAGGCTTAGTGGACTCATCAAACTTCATTTTCTTGAAATACATTGAACTATTTATAATTATTCTTGAAATTATTGATCTGTATAATGTATTTCATGATATGTATAGTATAATGTCATAATACACATATTTATAAGGTACTGATCTTACTTTTAAATTTCATATTCTCTCCTTGTAGGTAGACTATATTTTTTTTATTTACCCTAAATTCCTATCATTCCTGCTGCAACACTAACAGTAAAATAATTTTTTTTTTTTTTTTTTTTTTTTTTTTTTTTTTTTTTTTAGTTCTTCGCACTATTTGGTAATGACCTGAGTGTTGTGCCTTGATTTGGACAATCGGGTATTAACTAGTTTGACATAAGCAAAGTCATGAAATGGGCTTACGAACTGGATCTTACTCTTCTGTGTGAAACATCATCATCAACACTGCTGAAGCCATCCTTCTAGAGCACATTGCCACATGGAGCAGAGCTGAATCACGTCAGAGCCCTAAAACACCTTAACCCCTTACCGCTACCCCAGCAGACCTAAGAGTCAGGAATAATGTAGGTAGCTCTTTGATGCATGAGAGCACTCAGCTATTCTACAATATTGTGACAATAGTTAATGAGTACATATACCAGAAATGATCATTCATGCATAAATATCCTTCAATGTGAAAGTAAAGAATGAAACAAAAGCATAAACTGAATTGATAAAAAAAATACATTCTGCCAGAGGATACCTGTGCTTGCTGGAGGAAGACCAAAAACTAAAGAAAGAGAGAGAAGAGAAAGAGAGACAGAGATAATTATAAATCACAATACTGTTCAGCCTTCATGTGTATGCATAGTTTCTGCATACACATTGTGAATTAAAGATATTACAAAAAATTGCTATTAAAAATAGCAATACAACAATAAAATTACAAATAAAAATAGTACAATAATTCTTGGATAACATTTACATTGTAATAACAAGTAATTCATCATCTAGAGGTGATTTAACATATACAGAAAATGTGATAGGTTATAAGCAAATAGCCAGCTAATCTATACCATACAAGAGACGTGAGCATCTGGAGATGTTGGTATCTTCATGATGGTGTGGGACCTGGAACCAATTCTTTGCAAATACCAAGGGACAATTCTATGGAAGGGAGAGTTCAACTTAACTATGATGATCATAAATACACTGTAAAAAAACCGAGGCATTAAACTCTGTACAAAAACATATATAATACCAAACTATGTTATTAAAAAATGAGAATCTTAAGACAATTTCTCCAAGGAATGCTGTTGGGATCAAAGTTAATCATTAACTTGCTTACCCTGTTTTGTTTTGTTTTGTTATTGCTGGAGTGGGGATTTCTTCCATGTTTCCTCCCTGCAATAGTGCTATTAGACAGATCCATTCAGTCTTGTGATTTCATAAATATTTCATTCATCACTAATAAAGGCTGAACTTTGCAATTTGGATATTCATCATGATGCTAGAACCAAAGAAATTTTCAAGCAAACAGTCTCAATATAAAATCATTAAATCTAATTAAGTCCAGCAACACTTTCATCCATCTTAGTATTTGTGAATATTAGTTTTATTTAAACCATCTCCAAAGGCTGAATTAAATGTTGCCACTCTCACCCTGACTAATATTTTATTCGACTTCGAATGGGAAGATGATTTTTCTCCCCACAATATCATCAACTGATCTATGATTTATTTACTGGTGTAACCAGAGTTGGCTTTTTATTATTTTAAAATGACAAGTTTTATATTTTACACAAATTTATGAATATTCCCCAGTATGCTTTAAAACTGCATTGAAACTTACAAAGAAAAAATATTTAAGAATACTAACAGTATAATTCACTTTAAGTGCAAAAGGCAAAATTGTATGTAAATATATGTGCTCATTTTTTTGTGTGTGTAAATAACCATAACTATATCAAACCATATCTGTATCTAAATATATTTAAATGTAGGTACAGACATATAACTACATTAAACATGACAAAACTTTGCAATAAAAGCTTTGACAATAATTAGTTTTAGAATGAATGCAAGTAGAGACATTCATATGTTACTAGACAAATTTCCATATTTTAAAATATTTTATAGAAATATTTCATGCATTATCCTATAATAGATAGCAAAAATAACTAAATAGGCTTTTTTTTTAATATCAGTTATTTAATTAGGTTTTTGGCAAGAAATTTAGAACACCAATTTGTAAGGATAAACTCCATTTGTAAGGGAAAACACAGATTGCAGGTAGCCCTGGAGCTGAGGAACAGCTTTGATTTTTGGTAATTTAGACTAACATTTGTGTATGTTTCTACTTCTATCTTTTTCTTATTTTTACAAATAACATATAAAGTGCTGAAATATATTTGTAATTATTTTGACAGAAAGAAATGTGGAATTTTCTTGGCACAAGAGTTCTTTGTCTTGATCCTCCTATCACAACCTCATGAGTAGCTGAGCCCACCCACATTTACCACCATGCCTGGTTGTTAGAGTAGGTCAGGAATTGAACCTGGGCCTCCCATGTGGTCTTGGGTTTCTAATAATCAATATCTACCAGTACACACTGCCATGGCTGGGTCAAGATAAATTGTTTTAACAAGAATTGGGGGGCCCAGCAAGTGGCATGGTGGATAAAGGCACTAGATTCCCATATGGCCAACCATGATTTGAGTCCTGGACCTGGCGGCTTGTTTTCTCATTTTCGCTTTTTCTCTCTCTCTCTTTCCCTCTCCCTCTGGTCAAATAAAAAATAATAATAACAAATGGAATTCAATAAGAAAAATCTTTAGAAAAAAAGTATTATTTAGGGCTGGTCCAATGGACTAGTGGCTAAGGTAGTCGCATTCTGTGTGGCTGATGACAGTTTGAATCTCAGCCCTTGCATCCTGAAAAGCATGCCACAGATTCCAACAGTATGGAGAAATGCAAGAAAAGAGATTGCAGTGTGATCATTCCCCATGGAATGTGCTTTCTCCTTTCCCTTTTTCTCTCTGCCTCTCCCTGATGAGTACACATGTCCCCTAGCAAAGAAAAAATAAAAAAAGTGTTGTTTAATCTACCTGTTGTCACAAAATTGATGTATAGTTGTTAAGTGACACCTGTTTGTTACAGATTTTAACTGTAATATTTATCTAACACTAACTACATGGATCTGCCTCTGGGCGTCTAATATTATATGCTTTATTAATGAATGGATCATATGTATTTATCATATACTTTTAGATATAGTAACATTACTTACTATTTTAATAATATAGATAAAAATCTCCCATTATTTTAGGCATTCCTAAATATTTACCTTTGTGTATACAAGTGAGTTGACTAATGCTGTCCTTTAAGAACTATCCCAGCTTCAATTTGGTCAATAGATTTAGTCTACGGAACCTCTCAGAGAAATCAAGCTGTGGTGAAAAATGCCTCAGATATGGAAAAGGTGTCCATGATATTCCAGCACTCATGGTGACAGAGCATGACTCTGCTATGGGTGTAAGTGGTGATAACTGCCCCTCTCAAATCCATGTTGCGCTTTATCACCTGAATTCCAAAGAAGTCTGTCTTCTTCCAGAAGTGATACAGAGTCTATTTTAACATTTAGGTTGGTCCATAATGAGCACCGCTTGACCAAATTTTCATCAAACTGCTTGTGAAACAGACTTACAGATTTATTGGTTTCTGGTCCCTTCTCTGCTACCCATTCAACTCATTTACAGTTCAAGTGCTTGATGGGAAAAAGATCCATACCAATTTCCTGTTGCCCTTATCGCTCTCAACATCATGCCACAAACCAAAATTAAACCCTCCCCTTTCACTCAGAGAAGTAAATCGACACACATTACAAAGAAAAAACACATAGTGGGAAGGTGAAAATCTGAGAAAAAGTTTAGAAAGGAGGTAGAATAATGAGTACAAAAGTAGCATCTTGGTTACATTTCAGCTATTGAAAACACTTCATTATGGAGCCACAGAGTCGCATAGTGGGGACACAACTTGATCCATGTGGGAAAGTCCCAGGTCCACACCCGGAGTCTCCTTGTTTTGTGCGTGTTGTGTGCATATGTGCCTGTGGCTGAGGCCGGGGATGGAGTGCAGTGTGAAAACTCTTTTAGAGGTGTTGTTTCTCTCTCTCTGTGTCATGTAAGAAAGGGAAAAAACAAAAATAGACTTTGAACCAGCAGTGGGCATGAAGGGTAAGGCATTGCATGCTGCATGCCACGTGACTCACGCTATGGTTCAAGTTCTGGACCTGATAGCATGAAAATCGTGTTAGGCTCATGTGCACCATACCCAAGATCTTGGGAGGAGACTGGAGAAGGATGTAGCATCCAAGGGGGTGCTTTCTCTCTCTTTCTCTCTCTCTCTCTTCCTCTCTGGTGAGCACACACATCCTGCAGAGAAAAAAAAAAAAACTTTAAAAGAGTGCCTCATGGTTTTTTCATGTTGGGAAAAGCTAATGCATATAATAAACACATTACATGTCCATACACATAAAATATGTTTATATATAATGGGTGTGTGTGTCTACACATGTAAGTATAATTATATTACAACTAATATTTAGAGTATAAATAATTTAGATCAATTCAAAAGATTCAACAGTATAAAGTAAAAGAAACTGTTGTGAATTTAAGAAATAGATTTTTATAATCATACATTCAATAATAAATAAAGCAAGCATTAAGTAGCATTTAGTTTTTGGATATTGTGAGAAACACTGAAATCCTAAAATATTTATATATATAGAAAATTCAGAATAATTCACCAGCCAACTATTTTTTTTTTTTTTGAGAGGTTTCTTTTGCTATAGGGCACATGTGCTCGCCCGACAGACAGAGACAGACAGAGAGACAGAAAGCGAGAAATCACCCCCCAGGGGGTATGGCCATGCCTCAATCCCTTCTCCTCCACTCTCCTCTCAGGATCCTGGGCACACAAGCACACGTGCCCAGCGTGAGTTTTAAGTTACCGGATCTGGGACACAAACCGTCTACTACGTGGGAGTCCAGCGACATAGCCATTACGCTAACTGCTGGTCCCCACACCAGCCAACTCTTAAAATCAATAGGAAACTTATCAACACTGCTGGAGTCAATATCAATATTCTTCACATTATTGTATATTTGTATGCTAGCAATAATAAAAATGCAAACTAAACTAAGCAACAATTGCATTAATATAATCAAAATACATGAACTGTCTCACAAAATAAATCCAATACCTGGAAGTTAAAGCAACTAAACTTTACTTAGACAAATTAAGTGATTTATAGTTGAATGATTTATAGGAAGGCACAGTGTTGTAAAATGTCAAAGTTCTTCAATATAATATATAGACTAAATGTAATTTTATTCAAAATCTCAAGGAAAACAGAGCTTGGTAGAGGAAAAAGCACATGTGTTGAATGACTGAAACCATGTAAGTACTTGAAGGCTATATCATATAAGTCTAAGTTGAGCATACAAGCATGGTACAAAGCACACAAAACCTGAATATGTAACCAAAAAGTTAAAGCTTCCATTTACTACTTTCTTTGTGTTGTTGGGAGCACTCACACGTGTGTGTGATTAGGCCAGCTGGAAGAAGGAATTATTGATGTGAACTTGAAAAGTCTACATTGTATTATGAAAACGGGAGACAAATAGCAATACATGGCACTGAAATTTCTTCTCTGAGTGTGTTTTTCACTCTTAGAGAGTCAAAAGATATTCTCCAGGGCTGGCTCATGGTATGATGGTCAAGTGCCTGGATCTCACATGGCCTACTTAGTAGTTTGAATCTGAATTGGTGGTTTGAGAAACATATTGGGTGCGTGTGCAGGCGTGCCCCGAATCCTGAAATAAGTGAAAAATAGAAGAGAAATAATTGCGGTACGTCCACATTCCATGCGAGTGCTTTCTCACTTTCTCTGGAGAGCTCAAGATGCCTTCTGGCAAAATTTAAAAGACAAACAAACTCTAGACCTAGACTGGCAAACACTGACTGGCAGAAGATTTCTTTGTGTTACTTAATCACTACATTTTTACTCTAAGTACCAATTTGGCTTTAGTTGCTAGTATTCTTAAAATGATTTGGAATATTTTGAGAAATTCTCACCCTAAGATCATATAAATAAAAAAGGACATATTGGAGTGTTACTGAAAAATTGCAGTTCAAGTAAAAAAGAAAACAAAGGGACCAACAGGTGATTTGCTAGTTAAGGCGCTGGATACTCCCACATGGCAGACCTTGGTTCGAGTCCCAGACCTGGAGGCTTGCTTTTTCACTTTCTTTCTCTCTCTCTCTCTGTCAAATTAAAATAAAAGAATTAATGAATAAAATTAAATAAATAATTATATAAAAAAGAAAAGAAAAGCAAAACCAAAACCAATTATGTTTCGAGGAGCTAATAGAGATTATTTCTTATAGTTCTATTTGTGATTTCCTATTTTGGATAATTCTACCTAAGGCAAAAAAGGTAAACAATACACTAATCTGGTTAATCTGATGTCTCTCTATGGAATCTTTATATCTTTCTCTTCATTTAAAATGAGAAACACAGGTAATATTGACTTGTTTAAGATCTAGACAGTTAAAATATTTTTGGTTTAACTACAAGGATGAGAAAGGATTTTCTGTTGATAATCATACCTTTGCTTCAGATTTTTAAATTTTTTTATTATTTATTTTTTATATACATTCAATCACATTGTTTAGCTTACAAAGTGAACATTTCAATAGATAAAAGCACACCTCCCTGTCCTGTCAATGCTCTACCTCTGTATCCCTAATTCCTCAAAAATCTACAAATAGAACTACCATATGCTTCAGATTTTTTTAAAAACTATTTTTCCTAATCTTGTTTTCCTAAAGCAATGTAGTTTACTTAATGACATATTCTCTTATTTATCTGGATGAATCTTTGTGACACAATTGGTAATAAAACATTACCACCAGATTCCTCCCGGCTGAAACTGCTATCTCCAATACTCAGTATCACCCCTCCCACGTAACTTCTCAAGAAAAACCCATATAGCTAAAACACATCAGTTCAATCACATGGCAGAACTGGTTTATACCCAATTACCTCCTAAAATAGTTATTATTATCCTTACTTCTCCTTAACAGAAGGTAATTTAAATATCTTGCCACTGACACACAGCTACAAGGATATGCAGTATGTATTCTAATTCAGAAGAGGGACTTTAGATTTCTACCCATAAAAACAAACAAACAAAAATTTTTAAAAAATTTCAAGTTGAGATATAATTTATAAACATTTAAATGGACAAACTTTACATGTCCAATTCAATGGCTTTTTACTGCAATTTCTGATTTACATATAATCATTGTACATCTTTGTGAAGTGTATTAATTCTTTTTTAAATCATGTAGATAGTTTGTAATAGTCAAAACAAGGATATAAACATACTTAACTATCTTCAACACTTAATATTACATTACATTGTGCATATTAGAAATTTGCTGCACTGGGACTAGCAGCTGGCATAGTGGTTATGTTGCTGGACTTGCACACATAGTTTACTGCAGTTTGAGTCCCAGACTCAATGGCTTGAAACACACTGGGTGCATGTGCGTGCATGCTCAAGATCCCAAGAGGAGAATGGAGGAGGGATTGTGGTGTGACCATCCCCCCTGGGAGGTGATTTCTCACTTTCTGTCCCTATGTGTCTCTCTGTCTCTCTGGTGAGAGCACACGCCCTATGGCAAAAATCTCAAAAAAAAAAATTTCACTGTAGCAGATTTTTTTGTTGTTGTTGTTTATTTGTTTGTTCTTTGAGTGTATATTACATTATCACTGACAGTCTTTATACCATGGTATACTTTTAAAAAACCTACCTTGGGATCAGCAGTTAGCGTAATGGCTATGTCGCTGGACTCCCACGTAGTCGACGGCGGTTCGCGTCCTGGACCCGGTGGCTTAAAACACACACCGGACACGTGTGCGTGTGTGCCCAAAATCCCGAGAGGAGAATGGAGGAGAAGGGATTGTGGTGTGGCCATCCCCCCTGGGGGGTGATTTCTAGCTTTCTGTCTCACTGTCTGGTGAGCACACGCACCCTATAGCAAAAACCTCTAAAAAAAAAAAAACCTACCTTTTTGACTTACATAAACTCTTGTGTCTTTTAGCCAAATTCTTTCAATATTCCTCCTTTGCCATCCAGCATCTAGGATCTACCATTAACCTTTCTACTTTTATGCTGTCAAGACACTTGGCTCTTGGGACCAGCTGTTAGCGTAATGGCTATGTTGCTGGACTCCCATATAGCTGACCTTCGTTTGTGTCCCGCACCCAGCGACTTAAAACTCACGCCAGGCACATGTGCGTGTTTGCCCAAGATCCCAAGAGGAGAATGGAGGAGAAGGGATTGTGGTGTGGCCATCCCCGCTGGGGGTGTGATTTCTCGCTTTCTGTCTCTCTCTCTGTCTCTGTCTGTCTGGTGAGCACATGCACCCTATAGCAAATACCTCTTCAAAAAAAAAAAAAAGAAAAAAAAAAAAGACACTTGGCTCCTACTAATGAGTGAGGACACTTGGTATTTATTAAGCAGAGATATACAGTATTTGTCCTTCATGGTCTGACAAATTTCATTTAATATTATATCATCAGGATTCATCCATTTCATCTCAGATGACAGGAATTCATTGTTCTTTATGGCTAAATAGTGTTATATTGTTTATATATGACACATTTTCTTTATCTATTCATTGGCTATTGGACATTTAGGTTGATTCCCTATTTTAGCTACTGTGAATAAAGCTGCAATAAACATAGATGTGCAAACATCTCTCTGACACAGTGTATTCCTATCATTTGGGAATATACTCAATAGTGAATTTTCTTTGTTTTGTTGTTCTTTTGTTTTAGAGAGATTTTTGCTATCAGGTGCTTGTGCTTGCTGGAGAGACTAACACCAAGACAGAAAGCAAGAAATCACTCCTCATGGGGGATGGTCATGCTGCAATTTCTTTTCCTCCATTCTCCTCTTCCTCTTGGGATTTTGGGCATGCACGCACACATGTGTAGCATGAGTTTAAAATTGCTGGGTCTGGGACTCAAACTGTAGTTGACCATGTGGGAGTCCGGTGTTGTAACCATTACATCATCTCCTGGTGCCAATAGTGAGGTTATTGAGTCAAAAAGTAGTTTTATTTTGACTTTATGAAGGAATTCCATAGTGTTTTTCACATGGACAAGAGTAGTTTATCTTCCCATTATTAGCACATGAGGGTACTCCATTTCCAATGCCTAACCAGTGTTTGATATTCTTTGCTTTTTTAAAAATTGTTATGGGGACCAGCAAATGGCATAATGGTTATGTCACTGGACTCTTACGTAGTTGACTTCAGTTCAACTCCTGGACCTAGTGGCTTAAACCCACATAGGGTGCATGTGCATGCATGCCCAAGATCCCAAGAGGAGACTAGAGGAGAAGGGATTTCAGTGTGGCCATCCCCCTGTGGGGTTGATTTCTTGCTTTCTGTTTCTCTGTCTTTCTGGCAAGCATACATGCTCTATAGCAAAAACCTCTCCAAAAAAAATGTATTTAATTTTATCCATTATTATTATTTTAACTTGATCAAAGAGAGAGAAAAGAGAAGGAAAGTGAGAAAACAAACTGCTGGGTCCAAGACTCAAACTGCTGTCAGCCATGTGGGAATCCAGCACCTCAACCACTACACCACTTGCAGACACTGATATTCTTTGCTTTTTTGATAATAGTCATGCTAACTGGGGTTAAATGATACTTTTTGTGGTTTTGATTTGCATTCCCTGAAGATTTACACACTTGGATAATCACTGCTCAAAATTCATTATTGAACTAGTTTAACTTAACAGAAAATACCTTCTTTCTGCCTTCTACCATCAACCTCTATTCCTAATGAAAACTACTGCTCTTACTCAGCTTTGTCTGTCCTCTGACTTCATATAAATGGAAATAGAGTATTAAATATTTTGTCCTGCCTTGTTTCACTCAACATAAAGTGCTAAATCTTACCCATAATGAGATTCAATCAGCCATTCTTTTTTATTGTGAATTTGTACTTCATTGTATAATATTCCACAGATTCCTTTTTTGTTTAACTTGACAGAGAATTTTTGCACACACCAGAATTACATAGATAAACAGAAAAACGGAGGAAGGAAGAAAGTATCTTCCAATGGGTGATGCCACACAATTCATTTTCTTTCAGTTCTCCATCTTTTCAGTATTTGTGACATAAATGCATAGAGTATTTTCTTTTGTTTTTTGGAGAGGTTTTTGCTATAGGGTGCATGTGCTCACCAGACAGAGAGAGAGAGATAGAGAGAAAGCGAGAAATCACCCCCCAGGGAGGGTGGCCACGCCGCAATCCCTTCTCCTCCATTCTCCTCTCGGGATCTTGGGCACGCACGCACATGCGCCCAGCATGAGTTTAAGCCACCGGGTCCGAGACTCGAACCGCGGTCGACTACATGGGAGTCCAGCGACATAGCCATTACGCTAACTGCTGGTCCCATGCATAGAGTGTTTTCCAAGCTGCTGGGTCCGGGATTCAAATTGCTTATGGAATTCAACTCCCTTAGACACCAGTCCATGGGCTGGCCCATACTACGTATTATTTGTTCGTTATTATATTGTCAGACACATCAGTGATTTCCATTTTGTTTGTTTGTCTGTTTGAGAGTGATTTCTACTTTTGAGCCAAAAGGAAGAAGTTACAAGTACAACTG
Organism: Tupaia tana; assembly: GCA_026018925.1. Classification (NCBI taxonomy): domain Eukaryota; kingdom Metazoa; phylum Chordata; class Mammalia; order Scandentia; family Tupaiidae; genus Tupaia; species Tupaia tana. Next base: position 157,561,664 of record JAKSZU010000003.1, on the reverse strand, counting down.
CTCTGAATGTTCATCTATATATCTTTTTGTGGACTGATGTTTTCTCTTCTCGAAGGTCAATAACTAAGAGTAGAATTGCCGAGTAAGAAGGTAGATATTAATTTCTCAAAAAATTGCCAAATAGCTCTGAAAAAAAATGGTTATAATGCTTTATAGTACTATCAGCAATATATAAAGTTTGATTATTCTGTGTCCTCCTCAACTTTTTGTGTTTTGAATCTTTTTAATTTCAGCCATTCTCTGGGGTATTAAGGGAACATTTGCATTGTTGTTAGTCTGAGCTCCATATCCTTATATGTAGTGTTAGTATTATTCTGATTTCAGTAAACATATTCTAAACCACAGTAAATTCATGAAGATGGCAGTCAGGTTATAAGGCATGGTATAATTTCAGTAAAATATTATAAGGAAATATTAAAATATTCTCCAAGGAGATTTAAAAAATCCTAAAATAGTAGGTTTAGAGGATGAGTGTGTAAAGTTCAAATCAAACTTTCTCCTTCAACGAAAATGGAAGTTTCTTTCATATTATAATTCAGTTCCCAAGAGAATGGCTTAACTGAATGAAGCCCAGATCATTCTAATTTGACCCCAAAAGTTAAGATTTATTTTCTTTTTTTAGGTGTTTGTCCTCAGGGCTCCTGTCAAAAATCCTGACTATGAGACAGCAAAGACAAAATGATGGAAGAGACAGGTACCATAGGTGAAGAGAATAATTCAATGAACTAACTCCTCTAGGGCCCAATTACCAGCAGTGAAATTAAAGTCAGATTCATTTCAGACTTCAGACATTCTATTTTCAATTTGTTTTGCTGTCATTTCACAAGTATTAAGAAATCAAATGCTTTATCTACATCTTGAGTTTTTTTTTTACTGAAGATGGGGTATTCTACATTAATCATCCCTTTATTAGTTTCAGATAATGATAATTTAATTCACTACTTGCCCTAACTCTTACTAATAAAAATCAGAGATAAGCACAAGAAAATATATGGTTTCCTTTACATAGTGTAAACACACCTGAACCAGAGATTATGTCCCAAAAAGGAAAAATTATAATTAAAAAAAAAAGAAGGAAAGGCAAGAGGTGTGGTCATTAAGAGTACTGGACTCCCACATGACTGACCGCGGTTCGAGTCCCAAACCTGGTGGCTTGCTTTCTCGCTTTCTCTCTCTCTCTCTCTTTCTGTTCCTCCCTGGTCAAATTAAAATAAATGAATAAAGTTAAATAAATAATTTTTTTTAAAAAAAGAAGGAAAGGAAAAGTCTCTTTTCTCTATCTACATAAATTTCTTAAAAAGCTTTTACTTCCATTTAAACCTGGCTCTTAAAACAATTTGTAAGAAAAACTGAAGATAAAACCATTTTTTTTAGACAATATTAACTTGAAAACTTTTTGGTAATTTATGAATGGAGAATTACATCACTATTCAAAGAGATGAAGTGGATCTGTTGTTTATTCATCTTCTACATGAAAACCACTGCTGATTTTGCCTTTTTAAAAACAAAAGAAAATCAAATGGAATAAGTTTTCTTCTCAGAAAAATGGAAGAATCTCAATGGAAACAGATTAATGTATACATGTCAAAAGAGAAAAAATCGTAGTGCCTAATGGGATGTCTATTACAGAATTTTAGTGACTTTAACAAGTTTGGAAAGAACACTGAATTCCAAATATGAATCAAAAATAAAAGACTTACACTTGAGAATAATGAATTATTAAATATATAATAGTGGATACACTTGAAATAAATGGAGACAACTCTGTTAGATTTTAACATTATACATTCAAATTAATCCTTCTACAAAATATTTCAAAATAATTTGACATATTATTAAACCTCATGCCACCTATGTAAATACAGATTATATCAGCTTATAATTTACCACTTGCTTGAAGGAAATAGGAAACTAAAGATATGCACTTTTGCCAGTAGATGTGAGGGATATTCAGTTGTGAAATTCTAGCATCATTATTGTAGTCTCTATTACCCAGAATTCCCCAGATAGGCTGAATCCTTTTCTCTCTGAATCACTAAAACCCACTTAAACTTTCTTAGCTTAGTTAAAAGAATAGCTTTCCCACACAGAATAAAAACAAAAATATCACTGGGGCCAGAGGGGGCATGGTGGTTAAGGCACTGGACTCCCACATGGTTAACCATGGATTGAGTCCTAGACTCAACACTTTGAAATTCACACTAGCCTTTTCTGTATGGGTGCCCAAAATCCCAGGAGCAGAATGGAAGAGAAGGGAATGTAGCATGGCCATCCCCCCAGGAGGGAAGATTTCTCGCTTTCCCACTACTTATCTCTGTCTGTCTCCAGCAAGTGCTCTTTCCCAATGGCAAAAACCTTGGAAAAAAATGTTAAAACTATGTGTATTAAAAATCAATGAAAACAATTTTAAATATCATTGACTATAAACCCTTTAAAATGAATCTTTAGCACAGCTAATAACTCTAATAATTATCAAAAGTAGCTAGAAATTTGGCTAAATTAATATCTTTGACTGAGACAATTTACTTACAATCATAGGCTGCTAGAACTGTAATTATCATTTAAACATCAGGTCATTGATATTTAAGAAGGCCAAGTGATTAAAAGATGCTTGTATATTCTGCTGTTTCTTAATTATTGGTACGAACTACACAAATTCATTCAATTACACATAATTCTGTAAGCTGAACTATCTCCTTATTCTCACTAAAGGAGATCCTGTGCAAAAAACAAAAATAAAACTAAAGCTATATATCTATTTTATATATTGAGTCTATTCCTTTTTTTTTTATTTAAGAGAGAGAGAGAGATTTTTGCTACAGGACATATGTGCTTGCCAGAGAGACAGAAAGAGAAAGGGAAGCAAAACAAGAAAAATCACCCCCTGGAGGATGACCACAGAACAATTCCTTCTCTTCCATTCTCCTGTTGGGATTTTGGGCACACATGCACATGTGCCCCAGTGTTGAGTTTTAAGCCTCCAAGTCTGGGACTCAAACCGTGGTTGACTATGTGCGAGTCCAGCAACATAACCATTAGACAGGACATCTGCTGTTCCCAGAGTCTATTCCTTTTATGACGAAACAAATATGCAAGTCTTGGTTTTGAATGACTGTAGATTTTCTCGGCAAAAGTATATATACTTGATACGTTTTGTAACTTCACTCAAAACTTTTGAGCTTTTAAAGTGTAGAAATAGCTCATATATTTATTCCTTCCCTGGAAAACTTAAGTTTGCATGTTATTATGCTCAGTTTTCATAGACCTTTTTTTAAAAGTGAAAGCAAATTGTTTTCAGGAAAGGGGATTGTGATTATAGTGAGTTTATATTTTTGACCAGATATTTTATGTTGTGTCAGTGCAACCTGAATCATTTAGGATTTAAATGACCCAAAATCAAATATAAACATTTGAGATTAAAACCATTAGAATTTATGACCACTCAAAAATTGAATTCAGAGAATTTCAAGTACTTGTATTCTTGAGGCTAAATATTATAAAAACAAGAAGAACATAATTTTATGTCAATTTTCATATGACTCTAGAAATAATATCATTTAGTAAACCAATAGTTTAAACACAAAGACAGCCAAACAAGACAAAATATTGTCTCATAAAATAGCATATAGATGTTAGCGCATAATTAGCATATATCTGTTTTTAAAAAAACTGAGATTTGGCAGTATGATTATGGGAAATCTGGAACATAATGTAAATTAGAGTATTTTCTATTATATTTATAGCAAGAAAATAAAGACTATAATTTTCCTATTTGATATATTAATTATAATTATAAAAATAGAAATCTCATAAAAATCACAAACTTCAAAAAGACTCATGAGTTTTTGCTTTGAGAATTTTTTATAATTTGCTGCAGGGCACATGTGTTTTCCAGGGAGAGAGAGACATAGAGACAGAAAGAAAGAGAAGAAAAATGAGAAAGCACACCCCCCCAGAATGATATTTAGGGTATGTACGCACATACACCCAGTGAGTTTTTCAAGTCAAAGATCCAGGACTCAAACCACACAGTCAATCATGTGAGATCCAGCCAACTTAACCACCACACCACCAGCTAACTTGAGGATTTTCTTATAGAAGAAATAAAATGCAAAATTTCAAAGTTTTTTTTTAAATATTTCTAAGAGTTCTTTTTAAAATTATATTATTCATTTATTTATTATTATCATTATTTTCACATGAGTTTTGCCAGAGAAAGAGAGAGAGAGAGAGAGATAGCAAGCTGCCAGGTTCGGGACTCGAACCGTGGTTGCCCATGTGGGAATTCCAACGCCTTAACCACCACGCCACCTGCTGTCCCTCCAAAATTTCAAAGTTTTAAATCAGTGCTAGATATATTAATATATATAAATTTAAAGAATACAGGGACCAGCAGTTAGCGTAATGGCTATGTCGCTGGACTCCCACGTAGTCGACCGCGGTTCGAGTCCCGGACCCGGCGGCTTAAACTCACGCCGGGCGCGTGTGCGTGCGTGCCCAAGATCCCGAGAGGAGAATGGAGGAGAAGGGATTGCGGCGTGGCCATCCCCCCTGGGGGGTGATTTCCTGCTTTCTATCTCTCTGTCTCTCTCTGTCTGTCTGGCGAGCGCACGCGCCCTATAGCAAAAACCTCTCCAAAAAAAAAAGAAAAAAAAAAAAAAAAAAGAATACATATAGGGAATAAAATATATGGCATTAATAGCTTTCAAAGCAGCTCTTCAGAAGCTCACAAAGAAATATTCAGGAATATATACAAATAGAAAATAAGCAGAGTTAAAAAACTCACAATAATCTCAAACACTAACTGTGACAGTGTCAACATCAGGGAAGAATTACTGATAGTTTAGTGTAGATGGAGTCAGATTAATAAAACTTTCTAAGGTTTCAATACTGCAAATAAACTTTATTAGACAGAACATGTCTAACACCCACCTCTCTACCATCTGTCTTCTGACTTACGGTTCTTAACCAGGAGATGGGGCATCTGTCTCTTTCCACCATATTTTTTTTCTAAGTCATTGAAATACTATTGCATGTACAGTGCCTATAAAATTAAAAAAAATAATAACTATAAAACAAATATTGCTTGTTTAAAGAAGAATAAGTTAAACAGAAATACAAAGAAAATAACATTGATCAATGAGAGAAAAAATGTTATAGAATTAGAAAAGAGCATCCTAGAATCTGAGAAATAATTATACTTTTGTAAATAGGAAGAAATTTATTAACATCTTCGAATATTTTAAAAGCAAATATAACTTCCTTGAAAGAGAAAAGAAATATAAGGTGAAAAACAGTCTGAAAGGGCTAATCCTGTGGTGAAGAGAGAGGGTTCCCACTGGGCTGACTGTGGCTCTAAGCCTAGCCTCAGGGATTGAGAAAAACACTGTGTGCCTAACCGTGCATGTCCAGAATCTCAACAGGGTGGAGAATTGCAGAAGAGACTGCAGTATGACCATGCCCCATTGGGGCTGGGAGGTGTGCTTTCTTTCTCTCTCTCTCTCTCTCTCTCTCTCTCTTTCTCTCTCTCTCTCTCCCTCTCTCTCTTGCAAGTGTCTGTTTCCTCTGGGAATTAAAAAAAGAAAAAAGTCAGAACAAACCCTCTCTATTAATTTTGAATAAAGTGATTTAAACTTTCTGATCTAATTTTGTTTTCTCACAAAACTCCACTATTGCTGTAGTAAAGTAATTATTTCCTATAAAGAACACAAATTCATGAAGATGATGAAAAAAAAAAAAAAAGAAAAAAGAGGAACCAACAACATGATCATGGAATTCAGATGGGGAAGTAGTTATTTACATAACAGATCTGAAAAAGCCAAATACTGTTCTAATGAAAGAAAAAAAAAATCCCAGACACAACCCAAGGTCATCCATAGAATTCTCATAAAATCAGATTTTGGTAGTGCCACATACCTTAAAATTAAAGTGAAAGGCAGGCATAAAATAATATAGACCAACTATAAGATGTTCAGAAGCAGTCATTTAAATGCTCAAGAAGGGATTCATTCTTTGTTTCCAGAGACATTATAGTTTATTACCCAGAGAGATATTCTTGACTGAAGGACACTAGTCAAAGTTAAGGACTGGAACCAAGTCTTTGACCTGTAAATAAGAAATTTTAAATGGTTTCTCTGGAAAATGTGAAGACCAGGCTGAGAGGAAGGATCATAGGATGATAACATAGGACTCCACTAATACATATGGCTGGGCAAAATCATAATACAGGGAAATTTAGAATTGATATGGCAATTCACTGACTCAAAGGATATCAGTTATTGTCATCTACTCCTAGAGGTCATAAGAAAATACAAAGTTATCAGTTTTACACACCTCACTGGTTTAACACCTTTTGTAGTTCTGAGCACTAGTTGGTAATGACCTGAGTGTTGTGCCTTGATTTGGACAATCGAGTATTAACTAGTTTGACATAAGCAAAGTCATGAAATGGGCTTACGAACTGGATCTTACTCTTCTGCATGAAACATCAACACTGCCCAAGCCATCCTTACAGAGCACATTGCCACATGGAACAGAGCTGAATCACGTCAGAGCCCTAAAACACATTATCCCCTTACCGCTACCCCAGCGGACCTAAGAGTCATGAATAATGTGGCTAGCTCTTAGATGCATGTGCGCACTCAGCCAAACAGATTCATCCTGATAAAGTCAGTCTAAACCATTTTAACTCCTTAGATATTTAACAGAAACATGTTTATTTCTTTATATCACCAAGCTTTATTAATTTCTTTGCTATTCTCCAATATTGTGACAATAGTTAATGAGTACATATGCCAGAAATCATCATTCATGTATAAATACCTTTCAATGTGAAAAATAAAGAAGGAAACAAAAGCAGAAACTGAATTTTAAAAAAAAAATCTGCCAGAGGATACATGTGCTTGTTGGAGAAAGACCAAAAAACAGAGAAAGAGAGAGAGAGAGAGAGACAGAGACAGAGACAGAAAGGGAGAGAGAAAGCACTCCTGTGGGGAGTGGTCACTCTACAATCCTTTCTCCTACACCTTCATTTGGGATTTTGGACCCACAAAAATGCACATACACACACAATGTTTTCTTTCATTCTTTCTGTCTGTTTTTTTTTTTTTTTTTTGAGAGAGATTTTTGCTGTAGGGAGTATGTGCTCACTGGGGAGAGAGAGAGAGACAGAAAGCCAGGAATCACCCCCTCCCCCAGGTGAGATGGCCACACCACAATCCTTTCTCTTCCATTCTCCTCTCAGGATTTTGGGCACACACACACACACACACCCAGAGTGAATTTTAAGTTCCCAGGTCTCGGACTCAAACCATGGTTGATTATGTGGGAGTCCAGCGACAGAACCATTATGCCATCTGCTGGTTCACCAGCTTTGGGACTCATCAGCTTAGTCAACCTTGTGGGATTTAGTTTCCTTAACCATCAGGACATTGACTGGCCTGAAGAAGATGGAAAAAAAATAAGGAAGAAGATTCTATGCAGAGAAAAGAAATGTAAAATGAAATCAAAGCAATTATGCTATTATATTATCTTCAAAGATAAATGGAGTTTTGCATCCAGAATTAGGAATCAAATAATATTTTTAAATGAATTTGCTCTATTCTTTGACACTATAATTATATGTAATTATGGGATATGCATTGATGTTTTGATGTATGTATGCAGTATGAAATGACTGAATGAAGCTAATTAAGATAGTCATCACCTTAAATATTTATTTGTTCCTTCTGTCTTACTGCAGTTTTGTACCCTTTTACCAACATCTCTCCATCACCCCCAAGTTTCAGCCTCTAGTAACGACCATTTAACTTCTTATTTTTCTGAGTTTGCTTTAGTGTCCACACAAGTGGATTTATTCTTTCTATCTATACCTGGTTTATTTCATTTAGCCCAACGTCCTTCAGGTTTGTTTGTGCTGCAAATGACAGAATGTCCTTCTTTTAAAAGGCTGACTATATTGAATTGCTTATATACACATGACTTTATCCATTCATCCACTGATGGATAGGTAGGTTGATTCCGTATCTTGACTATCGTGCATAATGCTGCAATAAACAGAAAAACGCAGTTTTCAGGCTAGTCAATGGAGGTTAAGGAGGTTAACGAGTCTGGATCCCACATGGCCAACCATGCAGTTAGAGAGGCCTTAAAACCATGCTGGATGTCCAAAAAATCCCCAAAAAAGAATGGAAGAGGAGGGAATGTGGTGTGATCATTCCCCATAGGATGTCCGTTTATTCTCTTTCTCTCACTCTCTCTCTTTCTTACAAGTACACATCCCCTCTATAATTTAAATGCAGTTTTCTTTTTGACATACTAATTTCACTTCCTTATTATATATACCAAGAAGTGGGATTGCTGGATTATATGATAATTCTTCTTTTAAGTTTTTTAGGAAACTTTGTACAGTTTTGCATTAATGGCTGTACTAATTTACCTTCCAGTCACAGAGTACCAAGATTCCTTTCCTCTATATCCTCATCAAAAAGAATCTTTGGTCTCTTCATAATAGGCATTTAGACAGGAGTGACATGATATTGCATTGTAGGCTTAAGTTGCATTTCCTTAAGGATCAGTGATGTTGGGAAATTTTTCATTTAACTGTCCCTAATTATAACTGGATAGCTATCTAGTTTTTACTTCAATTCTGTTATTATTTTTATTTGCTTTATATATTTATGTATTCCAATGTTGTGTGCCTATATATTTATCATTTTTATACCCTCTTTATTATTTGACTCCTTTATCATTATATAATATTCTTATTCTGGTTTTACGGTTTTGACTTAAAGTCTTTTTTTTTTTTAATTTGGATACAACTACAGCTATAGTTACTCCTGTTCTCTTTTGGTACCATTTACAGAAATTTCTTTTATTGTTCAGTTTCTTTGTGTTCATATAGGTAAAGTGCTCTGTAGGGGAGAATTTAAGCTATTATATACAAAGTTATTACTGATAGTTAAGGACCTATTGCCGTTTTGTAGTTTGATTCTTGTTTTGGATATACATTGTCTCTCTTGCTGTTTTCCTCTGTGTTTCGATGGTTTTCCATAGTGGTATGCTTTGAATTCTTTCTATTTATTATTTTTGCATCAACTACTGATGTTTGCTCTGTGGGTACCATAAGACTTACATAGTAAATTGAATCACAGTCTGCAATAAACTTAAGAGTGCAGCTGATAATAACTTAACTTCAATTGCATATAAAAACTTTTCATTTTTACTACTTTTTCCCATTTTTAATGTTTTTATGAAAAATATTATGTCACTTTACCACTTGTAACTGTTGACAATTTATTTTAGCTAGTCTTTAATATGTTGTCCCTTAACTGTTTAATTAGCTTACACACCACCATTTCAGCCTTATTCTGACAACGACTCCATGCTACCTATACCAATGAGTTTTGTAACTTTGTATGTTTAATGTCATTAATTAATAACCTTTTATTTCAGCTTAAAGAATTCCCTTTATTCATTCTTCCAAGGTAAGCCTAGTGGTGATGAACACCCTTAGCTTTTGTTTTTTCTAGAAATGTTTTATTTTCTTCCTCATTTCTGTGAGACAGTTTGGCTGCATTAGTTATTCTTCATTAGAAGCGTACATTTTTTTCTTCATACCTTTGAATACATAACCTGACTCATAGTCTGTTGGTTTTTTGCTGATAATTCAACCAATAATATGTTTAGACCTCCTTCTATGTGATACGTGTCTTATCTCTTACTACTTTCAGAAATTTTTCCTCATCTTTGATTTTTTGATATTTGATTGTTATGTTTCTTAGTGAACGTCTCTTTAAGGTGAATTTGTTGAGGATAGCCATACTTCCTGTATCTGCATGTTGGCATATTTCCTTAGATTTGGGAAGTTCTCAGTTATTATTACTTTAAATATATTTTCTGATTCTTTTCCTCTATCTTTCCCTTCATGAACTCCTGTTACATAAATGTCAGGTGTCTTCGTGGAGTCCCATGACTTTTCTAGGCTTTTTTTTTTTTTTTCTTCTCTGGCTGGATCATTTAAAATGTTCTGTCTTCAAGCTCACTGATTCTGTCTTCTGCTTGATTAAGTCTGCTGTTTGAGGCTTGCTATTAAGCTTTCATTTTAGTCATTGTGTTCTTAATCTCTAGGATTTCCACTTGCTAACTATTTTTATTACTTCATTAAACTTCTCCCTTGGTTTGTGCATTCTTCTCCAATTTCACATAATAATCTATTCATATAATCCTGTCATTCACTGAACTTATTCAAGACAATCTGAATTCTCACTGGTACTTTCATAGATCCCCATTTCTTTAGGGTCTATTGTTAGAGCTGTATTAGTTTCTTTTATCGGTGTCCTGATCTTCTGATTCTTGTAATTCTGTGTTTAAGTTAGTGCCTGCACATTTGAGTAGATGCTCAACTTGTCTCCCCTTTAGAGTTTGGCGAAGAAAGACTGTCACGACAGTCTAGTCTGTGACTCTGGATGGGTCAGTTAGTAAAGCACCAGTAAGCAGAGTTACTGAGTTCTCTAGCTTCCTGGTCCTCTCCTTTTGTTCTAATGTTGGAAGGGGCTGTGGGGTAGCATCTGCTGTCTACTGAGACAAATGAGTGGACTCTGCTGCTAGCTCAGTACTGATTGCACTGCAATGCAGAGTACATGCTCTGGCTCCTTAGTACCATTTTCTTGAGATCTGCAGTTAGGCAGGTATGCAGGTTGGTTCCCAAGGTCAGACAGTGAGGGATGGCTGGGACCAGCTATTATACTTGATCAAATGCATGATTGAGGTTTGCACACCTACTTGGGTATGGCTTTAAGGTAGAATTTGAGGTTGATCTGTGCTGAGCTGCTATATGGTATGAGCTCTTACCCTTTGCCACTTACTGTGGTGGGCATCTCCCTTTGTTTTTATCTGTTTTGTTTCTAAAAACAGAAATACTGGAGTCTGGGTAATTTATAAAGAATAGAAGTTTATTTATATTGTAGTTTTGGAGGCCATAGTTAAGGGGCCACATCTGGCTGGGGACTTTTTTTCAAGGGAGGGGGGGTCCTGAGGTGGCACAGAGTATCACATGGCAATAGCTTGAGCCATGCAGAGCACGTGTCTGTGTCCATGTCTGTTTCATTTCCTCTTTTTGCAATCCCAATAGGATTCTGTCAGGGGGGATGTGCACTGATGATTTTAACCTTAATCACCTTTGCAAGGCCCCACATCTTAATCTCATAGTTGGATTATGTTTTTACTCTTCCAATTCCATTATGACCAAATTTCACCACATGCAATGTGAAGGGTCACATTAGAAACAGTACACTCCTTAGGGTGAGTCTTAGGGTGGGCTTTAAAATAGAGCCAAACTGATGTTTACATGCCCAGGTAGTACCAGTGGCTGTGATTTACTGAAATACTCTGGTTAGTCTCTTTCCCTAGGAAGGATCTGGGCTGAGTTCCAAGACTGGGTGTGTAGGTCAGTCATCTAGTTATAAATATTTGATTAAACTTTCCACTAAGCTTCTAGTGTGACCAGCTTGGCTTTGCAGGTGAATTATTTTGCTGGCACCTTAACTGGGCACCTCGTTGGCAGTAACACAGAACCACCACCAGGATTCACACAATAGTCACTGTGGGCAACACTCCTTTTCCTCATTTCTATCTAGCAATGCCATTTCTCCTTGTATTCCCTGTGAGATGAGACTTGAGAGGCATTTCAGAAGGCTGGAATGGCTGAATGTCCATCTCTGGTTTTCTTTTTGCCCTGTAGAAACCTTGGGCTCAGAAGAATCATCTGTGTGACACTGTGTGAGGCTGAGTTTGGGGAATGTGTGATATGGTCAAGGTGAGACTGTGTTTCGTGCCCTTCTACTGTGGGGTTATTAAGGTTTCTGGTCCGTGGAGTGTCTCAGATTTATTCCTTTGATTTGGGGTTTTCTTGTCTGGACAGTTGCTGGTTAAATTTTTGTTGAGGAGAGAGAAGTCTGGGACATCCTGTTCTGCTATCTTGCTGACATCCCTCCTGAATAGTATTTTTTAAAGATAAAAGAGCTCTTGAAATTGATAAATACAAAAGCCTATATAAAATAATCCAATAGAAGTTTTATAAAGCAAACTTGAAAAATTTTCTGAAAAAAAAAAAAAAAAAAACTAATTACATCACTAGACCAAAAGGTTCCACAAATAAAAGAGGAACTTCAGAACTATTTTTTAGAAAAAGAATGGGGAAAATTATTTAAAAAAAATAAAAGAAATTTTTCAAAAAGAATAAAAAACATAAATTAAAAGTCTCCAAAGAATTATTTACCACAATTGTTGATTATGTATTTACTAGAGGCACTTGTGAAATTACATTAAAAAGATAAAGCCATTCATAAACAAACAATGAGCAATTATAATTCATTTAAATTCCTAATTGAATGTTGAAGGTTTAAAGCAATGAAAAATGCCTTTATAATTCTGAAGTAAAAGTATATCAGAAAAGTATAATTCTTCATCCACCAAAATTATCTATTAACTATGAGTGCAGAATAAAGATATTTCCAAACATGGAATGGTTCAGTACACCATTACTCCCTCTACATCTTTTCTCAGGAGGATATTAGAAATGTTGGTATACTAAAGATACATGATTTATGTTTAAGAAATTAAAAAAGACATTTTTGGGACCAGCAGTTAGCGTAATGGCTATGTCGCTGGACTCCCATGTAGTCGACCGCGGTTCGAGTCCCGGACCCGGTGGCTTAAACTCACGCCGGGCGCGTGTGCGTGCGTGCCCAAGATCCCAAGAGGAGAATGGAGGAGAAGGGATTGCGGCGTGGCCATCCCCCCTGGGGGGTGATTTCCTGCTTTCTGTCTCTCTGTCTCTCTCTGTCTGTCTGGCGAGCGCACGCGCCCTATAGCAAAAACCTCTCCAAAAAAAATAAATAAATAAAAAATAAAAAATAAAAAAAATAAAAAAAATAAAAAAAATAAAAAAAAAAGAAATTAAAAAAGACATTTTTAAAAGAATTCAATATGCCCAGCTGTGGTGGAATAGGCTGCTATGATGCTGGGCTCCACAGCCTGGGACCACCTGCGATGCCAGAGTCCTGCAACTTCCATTAGGACTGAGCAGTGAAATGCTCTAAAATGACTTATAAAGCAGCTAGCAGGTGGCATGGTGGTTAAGGTGCTGGATTCTCACATGGGTAACCATAGTTCAAATCCTGGACCAGGCAGCTTGAAAACCACAATACAAGAATTCATAAATAAATAAATGTCTTTTAAAATAAAATGAGTTTGGGGCTGGCCCAGTAGATTGGTGGTTAAGAGAAATAGATCCCTAATAGGTGACCTCAGCACTAGTCTCAGCCTCAGTGGTTTGAAAAACATGCCAGGTGAGTGCATATGTGCCACAAATCCCAACACTTTGGAGAATGAAGGACAAGGGATTGCAGAGTCGCCATGCCACATTCAGGGGTGTTTTCTTACTCTTTTTCTCTCTTTTACTGTCTTTCTGTCTCTGGCAAAAACATATACCTCCTGGCAATTAAAAAAAATGTGTTTTAAAATTAAAATCTGACAAGGTTTTATAAATATAACAAAGTATTGACAGCATATGTAAAAAAATACTCTTTTCTAAAAAATAGTTATTTAATTTTTATTTATTTCTATTTTTTTTTTAATTTTGGTACATAGCACATATGCTCACCAGAGAGAGACTCACCTACTGACCCAGTAAAAAAATACTCTTAAAGAAAAAAAAATATGAAGGTTTAGGGTGTGGTCAAAATTAGGAAAGCCTTCTCTCTAGGCAAAGGTATACTTTGAATTCTTGAACAACAAAAATAGAAACAATCAGAATATATTTTTCTCTCCCTACTCCTAATTAACTAAAAGACTATATGTAATTCAGATGCTTCTCATGCAACTCTTAGTCTTAGCTTGAATTTAGACTTACACAACCATAGGGACAACCTATGCTAATTCTGCCCCCCACCCCCACATGCGCACAAAGCTTTGATTTACAGTTCAACTTTTTTGCAAAAAGCTTATTTGTTTATTTCTTTCCATGAGGGAGGGAGGGAGAAAAAAAAAGAGGGAGAAAACATAATAGAGTCTTTGTGTTGTGATTTTACCCCATCCCCAGTCAGCCAGGATTGTGGGTACGAGTGTGCCTCCCTGACATAGACAGGAAGACCACAAGACACACATCCAAGACTTTCCCAAGTGGCCTCACCATTGGAGACCATTGAGATGCCACTGTGCTACTGCAGCTGGCCTACAGTTACACTTTTATAACCAAGTGGTTACAGAGGATCTCACAAAAGAAGAAAATGAGGAGAAAGGGGAGTCCCAATTATTTTCTAAAGCTTATTTATTTTTTCCTCTACTGAGAGAAAGAGAGTGAGAGAAAAATTCCCACAGGCCATCCACTCAGCCTCAGCCAGCCCAGGATCACGGGAGTTCGTGTCTGGCCTGTTCAGGCAGGTCTCCAGACACGAACCCAGAACTTTCCCCTGTGAGCCCTGTGAGTCAGTTAGCCTCACAGAGCCTGCTTTACTGTTGGCCTCTGTCAAGCCCCACCCCCCACTTATTTTTTTTATGAAAACTCAGGGCCCATGGAAATATCAAAAGAAAACATTGTTTCTCTTGAGACATAATATTTTCAGCTTTTCTCTAAAATTTTGTAAAATTATTATGGTCTAGCAAGCATTAGTATAAAACAAAAAGTGTCCTTTGTAAAAATAAATTTTAAACAAATAACTTCAATCACTGCCTTAATTTTTCTACCTTATTAGATATGAACAAGGACTTTTATTTTTTTAGTAGGTGTGGAGATCTTGGTGCTTTTGACTGATGAAGATGAGGGATCTGTTCTCATTTGCTTCCAATGCAATGGAAAAAAAAAATATTGCATGGAAATGGCATAGGTGCTCCATATTTCATTAGTTTAGCTTAATAGCTATTTTACTACTAGGTATGTGCTTGCATCACTATTGGAATCAATTTAATTTCATAGTCACCTATGAGCAACTAAGTAATTTGCCAGTGTTCCACAATTACAAAGTGGTAAGACTAAATTTTAGTTTAGGGAGTTTGACCCTACAGTTTATGGTCTTAACCACCAGAGAATACTGTTTGTATTTTGAGAGATTTTCCCAAGGTACCCCATTAAATGGGGGAAATATGGTGAAATATAAATGTCTGCATCCAATCTGAGATCGTTTTGCCAAAGACTAAGAAATAAAATATATATTTATGTATTTTGGTGAGGGAGCAGAAAGAATAAATGTTCTTCAAAAGCAATGGAAAGGTTGCTACACAATAGATAGAGGAATGAAAATAATGGTAAAGCTTTACCTAGAACATTTAAGAAAATAGGGTTAAAGACAAATAAAGGATGCTGGTGGTTTAAACATACTTATTTAACACTACTTCATCTTGAAACGGTATGGCAATGTAATCACAAATTAACAAGATACAAACCTACAAGGACAGAAGAAAAGGGGAGGCAACAGAAAAGAGAGAGTTCAACACAGCGTCAGAAACTGGGAAGCATTTGAGTGCACGAAACTGAGCAAGCGGAACTAAGAGAGCTGAGAGTAAAGCCAAGAAATCAATCCATTCACCCAGGTACCTCAGAAGGGTTCAGACAATGTGGCACTAGATGCCGGTGACGGTGGGAATACAGTCCAAGTGGGGCAGAGGAAGACTTCTGAAAGCCCGTCCTCTAATTCATGCCCAGCTTGTTTATACAGCTTCCAAATTGGCCTAGTTTTCTACACATATGAATGGATATTTACTTCCCTGAATGCTGGACCAGAGAAATTCTAGTTTTGTGACACTAAAGAAAGTTGAGGAAAAGGTTTCATTAAGGTATCGTTCTGAGTGTAAGGAAATCAAGCGATGTTAACATTCTGAATGGTTGCCCCTCAGTTCCTTCACCCACTTGGGGTCTCATTGTAAGCCAAACAATATGATTGAAAGTATATACAAAAATAAATAAATTAATTAATTTAAAAAAAAAAAAAAAGAACACTAGCAGGCTGGAAGGCTTTGTTTCTGCCTAGACATCTGGCAGAATTGATCCAAGAGAAGATATTGTTCTATAGGGATGTCTTCCAGCCCCTACTCATGACCATATGCATGTATCTAATTATTCTAATTAGATTTTTATAGTATTGGTCAGGCATGGTTTACCCAACATTTTAAGGAGGCCATTAATATGAAACAAACACACACACAAATAGATAATAAAAGGTAAAAGGAACTTAGAAAACATAGAGGCGATGCAGGGAGAGAAATAACTAAAGAAAGATGACAGTCATTGATAATGTAACTATTCCAAGTACTCAGATAAAATATTGTAAGCCCACAATAAGAAAATGTGATATAAATGACTCATAGAGGAAAGAATGTTAGAAACAAAAACATGTATAACTGTTGGAAAGCAAACTGAAGAAACAGTGTAGAAAGAGATAATGAAAAATACATAATAATGGGAATAGTGAGGAGAAAAAAAATGGACAATGAAATAATCAATCCACTAAGAATTCCAGAATGAGAAAACAGTAGCAGGCATTCACAGATATTTCCCCAAAGTTCTGAATATGAATTCTTTCACACATTTTAAACTATATTAACACAAATTATGAATCAGTTATACAGGCTTGAATCTATTCTGCTGTTTTGTGTTCATTGCGATTTCTATCATACTATATTCTTCAGATTGTGAGTCTGGCAGTACATAATAACTAAACAAGCTAAGTATGTCAAGAAAAGTCTCTGGGGGACCAGCAGTTAGCATAATGGCTATGTCGCTGGACTCCCATGTAGTCGACCGCGGTTCGCGTCTCGGGCCCGGTGGCTTAAACTCACGCCAGGCGCGTGTCCATGTGTGCCCAAGATCCCGAGAGGAGAATGGAGGAGAAGGGATTGCGGCGTGGTCATCTCCCCTGGGGGGTGATTTCTTGCTTTCTGTCTCTCTGTCTCTCTCTGTCTGTCTGGCGACTGCACGCGCCCTATAGCAAAAACCTCTCAAAAAAAAAAAAAAAAAAAGAAAAGAAAAGACTCTGCAGTTGTGCACACATGATAAACATTCTGCCATACTGTGGTCTAATAAAATGTCACTGTAGACCTAGGAGGTGGATTTGCCATTCTTAGGTTAACCCTGTTTTTCTTCTACCCAACTGTTTTCTACACCCTGCTAGGACTGCCGCAACTAAATACAAAAAGGTGGGTGGCTTAAACAAGAAAAAAAGTGATTTTCATTCAGTTTTGGAGGCAGAAAGTCTGAAATGAAGATGTCTAAAGGGTTTCTTTCTTCTGCAGGCTTCAAGGTTAGAACGTACATTCAGTATCTCTGGTTTATTGATGGCTACTTTAATTTTCACATGGCATTCACCTGGTTCACTTGTCTGTCTCCAAATTTCCCTTTTTAAAAAAGGGACTTGGTCATATTGGTTTAGATCCCAAACTAGTGATTTTATTTTAATTAGATTCCCTCCGTATCTCCAGATAAGGTTATATTCCAAGATACTAAAAATTCGAACATCAATATATGAATTTAGGAGGATCATAATTCAACCAATAACATGAACTAATAACAGGTATTTATTAATGGAGAGTAAAAGTCTTCAATTAATCTATTTTCTATTTGGAAGTTTTATATATTTAGTTGACTCCTATATAATGCAAGGATTAAGGGCATTGACTCTACCTGCAGTCAAAAATACCTTTCTATGTATAACTTTGATTTTCCTCAAACTTAACTTACAATAGCCCACTGTTGACTGCAAGTCTGATAACATAAGTTAGTAATGTTATCATAGATACCATTAATACAGATTTTATATATGTATTATATATTGTATTTTCAAAATAAAGTAAGCTAGAAAAAATATTAAGAAAATTATAATATACAAGAGAAAATATATTTATAGTATTATACTGCATTTTCAATATATTTGTTAAAAAAGACCCACGTGTCAATGGACCCACACAATTCAAACTCAGGTTGTTTAAGGGTCAACTATGCTTTTGAGAAATTACAGGCATATGTCTGGCCTTGTGATATTTTAATATGATGTCCATATTATTAGTATCATTACTACTTTACTTATGCTTAATTAATTCTATCTAAAGACTCAAACTTTATTCAAAAAATGCTATTCGTGTTTTCTTGGTTCATTATGTCTTTTCTACTTACTGCATACTTTCCTTTTAAGATATTATTACAGGTTATAACTTTCTACTTTTTTTCCCTACCACCCCACTGTTGTGATATTCTTTGAATCTTGTTAAAAACACAAATTAGAGATTTACATATATATATATATATATATATATATATATATATACACACACATATAGCCTTTATTATGTAAATATTGATAATTTAGTCCAAGTACAAGACCAACTATCCTTCCTTTAGACACAGAGATCAGAGGTGGTACGTAACAATTCTTTACTTTTTCTCCCTAGAATCCCTTATCTAAGTATAAGAGAGTCACTTTGGATGGACATCAAAAGTCTCTCCTCTCTGATCTCATCTCTTCTTTCCCAATTTTGGATACACTTGCTTTTTGCTTTTAAACCAAATGCCTTTCCTATTTCCTGCAGCATCTGTTCTACTACTCCACTCAGCTTCTTATTCAAGGTGCCGATCACACCATTCTTTCTTTGTTTTTTTTTTCCTTTATCATCTTTGGATCCCTGAAATCTGGGGAAGAGACAAGAAGGGAGGTATTTTAGGCTTTGCATAGGAGTAACGCCAGTCCAAAGGAAAAACATCGACATGTGAGTATCTTTTTTTTAGGATCGAAAACAACTCTCAGAGACTGAAAAGACTGGAACAGAATAAGCACTGCATAAACTGTGGACATTATGTGTCTTTATTTACTTGTTTAAAATATTATTTTGTAAAGTTTTGCATTTGTAATCACAAGCACTTCCTACATTATTTTTCCTAAATTTATTCCTAGGCATTTTATATATTTGCTTTATCAGGTATAGATTTATAATAGTTTGATAGGAAAATATTCCATATTTATATAGCATTGGATAGCTCCTTTATAATATCCCTTTAATAATTATAAAAATAACATTAAAATAATTACCAATATTATAGAATACTAACTCTATGCTAAGCAAGCTATTGTAAATGCTTATATTTTCTCAGTTACACCATTATCAAATAATAAAATAATAGCTGTTTTTATTTGTGCTTCTTCTGTATTAGGAATTGTGATCCATATGTAAAGTATACATGAATATTATACTCATTTAACAAAGGAGGAAATTGTAGTTCATCAAGGTCAAGTCACGTATTCAAAGTGCTAAAGCTATTTTCTATGTCAATGGCACTTTTCTCACTCCTTTAAAAAGATATTTATTTCTCCCATGTGTGAGAGAGAAAACAAAAACAAAAACAGGCACCCCTAACAGGGTGCTCACTCCATGATCCATCCCCACCTCCACCAGCCCAGATCACAGGCACAAGCACACCCAGTGGATACAGGAGACCTTGGGACATGAACCAGGGACCTTCTCATGTATGTCCAGCCTCACAGTCCATTGCGTCACCACTGCACCACAGCTGGTTCATGGGAATTTCTCTTATCAATAATTTTTCCAATATTTTAACTATTTCATTTCTTAAGAATTTCAAAATAGCTTTTAAAATAAACATGGTATCAGTCATAGTTAGATTTTCTGAGTCTAATGGAGGATGCCAAACAACATAATTATGTTTACTTTATTTTAAGGGTATTCAGTTTTTCATCTAATGCGTACTGTTTTGGCACCCAAACCACTGTAATGATATAAAAGCAGGATATAGGGTTTGTGTTTGGAGCCTCATATTTCCACCTGGCAATCCTATTTACAAAGGAGTTGAATTACCTGCCCTTGGAGAAGACACAGCATTTCATGTGATTGTGGGAGTTCAGATTCTTGCCAAAATGTCTATCAACTTTGTACATCTATAAACGCTAAAGGTTAAGAACTGATCACTTTTGGCCGAGAACAGCCAGTCCTTCTACACCCAGTGCACTTCTCGAGTGAGATACCAAAACCCATTGCCTATAACGGCACACACACTTTATATTCTGGTTCTCCTCAGTTCGGGGATCTGCAACTTTGTATCACCTTACAATCATAATTATTTTGTTTTCAAACCAGAAAGCTTCACCCCAATAAAAAATCAGAAGGGCTAAGTGGTGGCACAATGATAAGATTGGACCCACATAGGGAAAGTCCTGGGTTCGTGTGCCAGGCTGTACCTGTTTGCTGAGTTCACGTGTACATGACCATGATCTGGGCTGGTGGTGGATTGTAGCATGATTACTGTAAGAGGTTTCCATCTCTTTGCTTATCTCTCTCTCTTTCTCTCCTTACCTCATGCCAGAAGCAAATGAATAAACTTAAAAAAATGAAAGAAAGAAAGAAAAAGACAGGAGCTATTGATTCATGATGTTCATGAGCAACATTTCCAACAGAACCTGGTTGAAGTCTTTCTTTTTTATAAGAAATATGTGAGGGGCCGATGGGTGGCGTGGTTGTTAGAGATGCTGGACTCCCACATGGCTGATAGCAGTTTGAGTCTCGGACCTGGCAGCTTGCTTTCTCACTCTCTCTCTCTCTCATTTTCTCTTTGTCCCTCTGGTCAACTTAAAATAAGTAAATAAAATAAATAAAGTTAAATAAAATAATTCTTAAAAAAAAGAAAGAAATCTGAATCTTTACCAAAAATGTCAGGTGGATATTCTGACTTTTGGGAAGATCAAAGTGATTGATTTCTATGACTAAATTCCCTACAAAATGCCTGGTGTATAGAGAATGCCTAAATTTTTATTTTCTTTTTTTTGAGAGGAACTTTTGCTATAGGGTGCATGTGCTCTCCAGAGAGACAAAAAGTGAGAAATCATCCCCAAGTAAGGAAGGCAACGACAAAATTCCTTTTCCTCCATTTTTCTCTCAGGATTTTGGATATGCAGTTCACGTGCCTGACAGGAGTTTCAGGCTGACAGGTCCAGGACTTGAACTGTGGTTGGCCATCTGGGAGTCCAGCTATGTAACAATTACACCAACTGCTGGTCCCACGAGCATGCCTAAATTTTAAGGAAGTAGGAAGTATTGGGTTGTGTTAGATAATGGCTCTTATTTTAATAACTCATCAGATCAAACAGGAAATGAGCATACAGATTGAATAAAGAAAGGTATAACTTATAAGAAGAAACAATTATAGGAACAAAGAATGACTGCTAATTAAGTTGAACTAATTCTTAGTTTTTAATACACATTACCATTTTTTTTTTGAAAATCAGTCATTATGACAAAAATATATCTGGAAATAAAGTCCAGGTTATTGCAAAAATTCTGGGAAATAAAAGGAGTTACAGAGTTACAGGTAAAAAGAAATATCATGTGTTTTTTGGATAGGTTATAATGACATTCATGCTTGATTATATTATTTATTAATTATTGAAAGTTTTTATTCTAATCTCAGCTGAAAATCTCACAGAGATTAATATGTCTTCTGATTTTCATTTAGAATATTTCCAACTCCAGCTCTAATACAGTGAAAAATTTTATCTGGTATCTATGAACAACAAATGTTTTCCTAGTTTACTTACCACCACTAGCACAGTTTCTCTTACTAATAAATTGTCAACCTTACCTATAATTCTTTGTCCTAAATAGGTTTTCCTTTCTCTGGGATGCTGATCCATTGACTAGTATCCCAATCCTTCATTTATTAAGAAACTACCAATTCAACATTGTGTACAACAAATTTTAAAAATGCATTGGGAAAAATCGAAAGGCATAGAAGAACAAAAATTTAAAATTAAATCTTGGCCATTTGCACTGTAAGAAAATTCACCGCTTAACTGACAATTAAGCTCAACCTCTTATTGTGTTTATTAGTCTTTTTCTTCCCCAGTCTTTCATCTTCCCTTTCATCTCTTGTTCTACTTCCAATTACCAAAATTGCTAATATTTATTATGCACAGCAACTGAGCTATGAAACTTCTATTCTGAAATGTCCAACATCAAAATATTTTAGGAAGTTCAGTTTCCTTAAAAGAAAATACTTTCTGTTGGTTCTAGAACTAAATTTTATTTTTTCAATTCTTTTATATGTTGAACTATTTAAGAGTAAAAATGATGTAGATCTTTAAATCACTATAAGACAGAGAAAGTACAAATTATTTTAAGCTAAAAATATCAAAATCTGTTTTCCAAGAAAATATAAACCAAAAACAAAGGTTGACAGCTTTAATATGATATATAAAAGTACTATGGGAGGGGTTGGCAGGTAGGATGGTGGTTAAGAGCACTGGATTCCTACATGGTCGGCCATGATTCGATTCCCAGACCTTGTGGCTTGCTTTTTTGGTTTCACTCTCTCTCTCACCCCCTCCCTGGTCAAATTAAAATAAATAAAGTTAAATAAAATAATTCTTAAAAAAGAAGTACTGTACTATGGGCAAAAACAGGCAACACACACACACACACACACACACAAGTCCTGAATAATATAATTTAAAAATTATATAAATTACAAAAGTTTTTTTTATAAATATAGAAATGCCTTGAAAAGATCAACTCATGATGGAACAATTTAATAAGCCACCCTCAAAATTTGATAATCACATAGAAAAATAAACTAATGAAGAAGTATAAAGGAAAGATGTAGGCTTAATTGAACTGCAATATCATTACAAAGTTATAAAACATTTAACATAGCATAAAAGTGTTCTAATACACTTTCATCTATAATCATCTGTTTCTCTGAATATATAGCCAACCTGAGGTCTAAGACTTTGTTCACTTAATCTTTGCTTAATAGGTCTACATTTCTAACAAGTATTGGTTTTACCCTAATAAACTGTAGAATGAATTAAACAACTGTGATAGACGGGTCAGAGGTAAAGTAGGATGCAAATTAATCCATGATAGTAGACCATATATTTCATTAACCTTTCTTGTATCATCTGATATAGAATTGTGTCTTTCTTATTTTTGAACAATAATCTTTACATTACTAAAAAGGTGTCTGTCAGTGTTGCCTGTGTGGTATGGCCTGCCCTTGTCTGTATTATAGGTAGTCACAAGAAGTCTCTTAAAACATAGTGAGTGATTTTGAGGACTTCTGCCCTTCCTTCTGGGGGCTGCTCTATTTCAAGTCCTATTTTTATGTCATCAAGCTGACAGCACCAATCTGCCAAATGATGGGTTCACAAACATTTACCTGTCAGATTCCTTAGCAAATGATCAAAACACATCTCACATGTTAGGATTAAATATGCTCTGTTTTTCATAATATTTGGCACAAGTTCTTTCATGAATGGTCAGTGAAATATGTATGGAAATAATTACATGCATTCAAATTGCCTTAATACATATTCTGAAGATGATTGGACTTTAAATATCTAACCATGTAGCTAACTCCTATTCCTTTTTTGTGTTTGTCATAATGCATGACAACTAATAAAATTTCTAATTTATTGGGTTATTAGGAAAGTTATGTATAGAAAAATAAAGACGAATGTGTCATGATTTTTCTGATAATCTAATATTTATAAACCAGTTGACTCAAAAAGTGAATGGGAAACTACATTATATATAAAAATAAAGTTAAAAAAATTCTTTGCCTCATAATTCCATATTACTTATTGATCTTCTTTAGTACCATTAGGTAAAAATTAAACATCCTCAATTTACAAAAGGGAACACTGATATAAAATAAGTTTAATGTATAGTTGTTTCACAATCTAAGTAAAGATCCATGCACAGGTTTTCACCTATTTGGGGCCAACAGATGCTATAGTGGTTAAGGTGCCAAACTCCCCACATGGATGACTGTTGTTCAAGTCTTGGATTTGGTGGCTTGCTTCACTTCCCTTCTCTCTTTCTTTCTCTCTCTCTCACTCTCTGCTGCTCTCTGGTGAGCAGACATGCCCTATAACAAATTAAAGAACAACAATTAAAAAAAATTGTCACCCATATAAAAACAATATAAAAATCAGACAGTTCTGTAACCTAGTAGTTAAGGGAGCCAGATTCCCCATGGCCCACCATGGTTAGAATCCTAGTCCCAGCAGCTTGATAAAACACATTGAACCCATGTGGATGTGTGCAAATCCCAAAATAATGGAAAAATTACGAAAAAGGAATTACAGCATACCATGCCCCATTGGGGAGGGCTTTTTCCCACTCCCTCTCTATTTCTTTCACTTTGTCTCTCTCTTGTAGGCATGTGTGTTCTCTGGTAATCAAAAGAAAAAAATCAGGAAGAAAGATAAAAAGAAGGAAGAAGAAAGAAATAAAAAGGAAAAAGATAATGTTATTGGGACCAGTTAGTGGCTCAGTGGTAACATGATAATGATACTCTGGGAGGCCAATTCACATGGAAGGGGTGTAGGTTCAAGTCTAGCTAACTCCCTGAATACA
Organism: Tupaia tana; assembly: GCA_026018925.1. Classification (NCBI taxonomy): domain Eukaryota; kingdom Metazoa; phylum Chordata; class Mammalia; order Scandentia; family Tupaiidae; genus Tupaia; species Tupaia tana. The sequence goes on along the minus strand of JAKSZU010000003.1, from coordinate 157,537,253 downwards.
CCAGGCTTGCATGTGACCATAATACCAGACTAGGTGAAGTTGGGGTTGGAATACAGCATGAAAATCTATTGTGGGTGCCTGCCTCTTTGTCTCTCTTTTGCTAATAAAACATTTTGAAAACATTTTATAATTTATCATTTGATGAATTTGTCATAGAATGTATTTTTTTTTATTTTTAAGAATTATTTATTTAATTAATTTCACTTGTTATTTTTTTAATTTGACCAGGAAGAGAAAAGCAAAGCAAGAAAGCAAGCCACCAGGTCTAGGACTTAAACCATAGTGGGCCATTTGAGAGTTCAGTGCCCTAACTACCATGCCACCTGCTGGTCCCAATACAACTAAATTTATTCCATCTATTGATGTTTCTCTTTTACTCTGAGAGTGTACTCTTTTTACTTTTTTATTGTAATATACATTTTCCCTTATGAAATGATAATAGGAAATTAAATTTTATTATTTTTAAGAGGTTTTTGCCATAGAGTGAGTGTGCTTACCATAGAGAAAGAGAAAGAGAGACAAAGACAGTGAGAGGGAAGGTTATTAAATACCTCCTCAGGGGGTATGCCCATGGCCCATTCCTATATCCTCCATTCTCCTGGAATCTTGGGCATGAACACAAATGCGTCCAGCTTCATTTTCAAGCCCCCAGGTACAGGATTCGAACCGCGATCAGCCATGTGGAGATCCAGTGATATGAGCACTATGCTGCAGATCCAGTGATGTAAGCACTACATCATCTACTGGCCACTATTCTAATGAATATAATGGGACAAATAAACTACTGTTCTTTATTGGTTTCCTCTTTTTATCCATTCTTATTTTATTCTACCCATTGGTTTCCCTTCTTATTTATCCTTATTTTATTTTACCTGTCTTTGAAATCCAACAACATAGGACTAATTGGCTACCTGTTAAATAATATATAATTGGTAAACTTAATAAAAACAACTCAGTGAGGCCAGCAAGTGGTATAGTAGTTAAAGTGTTGGACTCCCACACGGCCGACTGGTACAAGTCTCGGACCCAGTGGCTTGAAACATTCAGGGCACATGTTCATGCATGCCCAAAATCCCAAGAGGAGAATGGAGTAGAAGAGATTACAGCAAAGCCATTCCTCCTCCAGCGGTGTGTCTGTGTTGTACGATTCTTTACTTCCTCTGTCTCTTTGTGTGTGTTTGTGTCTCCAGCGAGCACACACCTCATAGTAAAAATCTCCCTAAGAAAAATTACAAATCAAAAAATCAAAATAACTTAGTTCTTTTTATTCTACCCCTATATAGTTTTCTTTGCTGCAAAGGACTTCCTTTACCTTTTAAATACCAGACTTGAATTTTTAGTGTATGCTTATGAACTTATGTGATCAATACCAGAAGAAATATTCAAAGAGGTGAGAGTCGAATGCATTTCTATATGCTGCATGCTGATATTTATTTGTCACATACAGTGGAGTCTATGAAAGCTTTGAAATCAAATCAATACCCTTAAAAATGTGACAGTCTAATCAATTAATATGTTGGCAATACAATCATCAATATAAAGTAAAACTCTGATGTTTAATATTTTTATATCTTTATTTTGTTTTTTTTGACAAATTTAGCTCAATGAAATATACTTGATATACCATTGATTCTCATACTTATGCTTCATTTTTAATATAAACCTCAAATTATTCTCAGTCCAAAACAGCAGGAGGGATGATTTACAATATGTTTTCTTATTATTTAATTTTATTATTATTATTCTTTTTATTATTATTATTTTTACATTTTTTTCCACATAACACCTGGATGGCAGCACACAATGAAGTGTGCCTTCGGAGGGACACCCTCTGGTGAACCTCTACAAAGCCTTAGTCTCCTCGGGGGATATGGTGCTCAAGCTCGCTGCTGCAAGGATTGGTCAGGGCAAGCGTCTGCAGGCCATGGGAGGAAATGGCAGTGGAGTTACGCGTTATCCAGGAAAAAAAAATTAAGAAGGAGTTTGGAAAGCCCATAGACAGCGAGAAGATATGCCTTCTCTTTGCTACAGAGGTTTTCATCACCAGTAACTGTCCCCACCCCCAAATGGACGAGTTTCCCCACGGAAACGTACTGTCCAGCTAGCAGCAGATCTACATTTGGATGGATGCAACATTGAAAGAACTGACTAGTTTAATAAAAGAAGTCTGCTCAGAAACTAGAAAGAAGGGCACGCACTTCAATTTTGCAGTTGTTTTTATAGACTTTAAAAGGCCTAGCTGTCCTGTTGAGATCAGCAGCACTGCATCCTGCAGAAAGGGAACTGAGGGTTTCATGACCCTGTAGTCGCAGAAGTTCCAAATAGGAGATTATTTGGGCAGAGCAATTAGTCCTCCAAATCGGGCACCACCTCCCAGGGTGCCTGAGGCCATACTAAATTCTATTTACTATTTCTTGAATTTACTTTTCCCTCAGTTATGTAAAACAAATTTACATACTCTTCCCCCTGATTATTGCCATTAAGCCTTTAAATTCTAAACAAATTGTAATGCATCTATTTAGGAGTTAGGTTTGGATGTGCTATGGTATGAATATTAATAGAAAGTCTAAAGTAGTCTAAAGTGTACAATATAAAGAAAAGTGCTCTTAGCATCCTGTGTAAAACTATATTTTTAAATATATCTGTGCAGTCAGCCTGAGTGTGAGAGTTAGTGGAGGTAGTGAACAGGGTCTATTCTCATGTTTGGGGTTTAAACTAAGTGGTGGAGGAGGATATTAAGCACAGAAGGGGTGGCATGAGAAAAAGAAAAGCTTTGAGATTATATGAAACTGAGCCTGAGTTTGTGGTATAGACTATTACATATTTAGAAAAAGGATCTGTGAGAATAAGCTAGCATGGAAGCAGAGGCATTTTAAACTATTAATGGTGTGTTTGAGAAGAAGAAAGTTGAAGAAGCTCCATTGGCCTGCCTTTGTGGGGACACGATTAAGAGAGAGAGTCTGAGGTGTGGGGACATGCTCTGAGCAAACACCACATGCTCTTTTGGGGTTTGGCAGAACCTTGTAACTTGTCTTTCCTTGACCTTGGCTGCAGACAGAGCAAGGGTGGAAATTGCTAGGGGTGTTCCAACAGACACATCTGATGGACTTCAAGAAACATCTTGGCCCCAATTAGTAAAATCCAATCCCTGCTCTGCATCTGAAAGGTTCTTTAGCCTACTCTGGGTATAGTGGTGTGAGAAGATCTTTAGCTCCTTCCCCACACCTTACAGTTAGTTCTTTACATTAGAAAGGAAGATGAGATTTTCTCTTAATGGGATTATCACCAAGGGATACACCTGGCCTGGTATGACTAAGCCCTCATAGATTTGTTAACTGCTTCTTATTGTCTGTAACCTGGCAACCAATCTATGAAGTGGCATGAAACCATACATGTGTAATGTCTCCTTGTACTATAAATAAAGAGGCCCAGTCTGTCTGGGTAGCTCATGCAACTCAAGCGGCTCAAGCAGCAGCAGCTGCGGCACAAGTTGCTTAGGCTACCTAGGCTCAGGCTGCCTGTGTCCGTTTCTACTCTATCCCTTTGCCTCATTCTTCCCAATTCCTAGGTCCTGGTAAGATGGAGGGCTTTCTCTTTCTCGTCCTCTTTCTCTTCCTCACCAGCAGCCCCCTGATCATGATTCAGCCAGACCCAAGTCCTGGGGCGGACGCCAACATGCCTTAATCAGGGTACAATGACTGATAATTTAGAGAAAATGACTGCTGGTGTCACAGTGAGGACTTATATGGCATTTTGAAGGCAGGAACAGTATGAAGAAAAGAAGGGAGAATTTCAGGGTAAAGGTGGAAAAAGTTTGCCTTGAAGATCTGAACATGGAGAGAGATGAGAGAAGAATTTTAAGACCAAGGAGAAGAACCATGTATGAGGTCTGGTTGAGCAAGTAGGAGTCCTCACATCCTGTTACATGTTAGAGACAAATGTGTCTGATTTGAAAGGCATCGTGGTAAGACCGGTAGGACAGAACATAAAATCCTGATCGCATGATTTGCTCTGCAGCCTTGGACAAGCTATTTGAACCCACTTGAAATATTTTTTTACTAAGATAGAAATAATAGCCCATAAGATAGTGACGATAAAATATGTATAAAAGCACTTTGTATCTGACAGACAAGAAACTAATGCTAGTTATTAGCCATGAAGTGGAAATGTAGTCAAAACTGGAGTCCTATGTTCCGTAGCACTATCATATTCTCATGTGGAGGTTTATAAACAGTAGGGTGGTGTGTCATAAGCCTAATTACCTCTAGTTTATTACAGTAGAAAATTTAAAACCTTGAAATAAAAAGAAAGTACTACAAGTGAACCTCAAAGTAAAATTTGACATGTTTATCTTGTACAAATAAAAGTTGCCATTTAAGATCTGCTTATGTGGGGTTGGTGTCCCTGTTGCAGTCAGTCAACAGTGACAGAGACAAGCCTGCCACTTAGCTCTAGTGCCTCTTCTATGCTAGTATAACCCTTGCTCTTAGATTTAGTCACTCAGACTAGATAGACTTGAGTTCTGTGTGCCAGAAAGGAAATTTCAATTTTTGAATAGCCATGCTTACCTTCCTAGGACTTACTACACAGATCAAGAGAGTGGGTACTAAATGAAGGACCTATGTAAGTCAATGCTTCTCTTCTTTCACTTTTTTAAATTTGCCAGAGTGCGCACACTCACCAGAGAGAATGTGAAAGTGAGAAAGCACGCTCCATGAGGCATTGGGACATTGTCAAGGCCATGGGCATGCATGCGCATGTGCCTGATGTGTGTTTCAAGATTCTTGGTCCACGACTTGAACCGTGTGGTCAGCCAGGTGAGACCTGATCCTTAACTACCAGGCCTCGGTCTGGCCCTGTAAGGCAGTATTTCATGTGCGAACTCTTGATAAGGACTCGACTATGATTTTAAGTTTCTAGGTGGTTCTCCCACTAGTTTAAAATAAACTGATTCAGGGGACCAGCAGTTAACATAATGGCTATGTCGCTGGACTCCCACATAGTCGACCACGATTCAAGTCCCAGACCTGGTGGCTTAAACTCACAACGGGCGTAAGTGCGTGTGTGCCCAAGATCCCAAGAGGAGAATGGAGGAGAAGGGATTGCGGCATGACCATCCTCCTTGGGGGGGTGATTTCTTGCTTTCTGTGTCTCTGTCTCTCTGTCTCTCTGTCTGTCTGACGAGCGCACACGCCCTATAGCAAAAACCTCTCCAAAAAATAAATAAATAAATAAAAGAAAATAAACTGATTCAGCTGGTTTGCCATGCACTTTTTGCTTAGTTCCAACTTGGAATTTTCCCTTTGAAGATTTCAGTCTTCCATAAGAGTTAAAGAATACCTTTGAATGTGTTTTTAAGTATAATGGTAAAAATCAAAAGGCTTGTACTTAGTCTTTGTTTCTCTGGCTGTTTTCTAGAATATAAAACAGAAATAAATGGTCGCCCTGAAAAAAAAATAAAACACCTGAATATATGAATATATAGTAAAGTTACTTTTGCAGTCCCCTAAGGCTTGTCTTTTCTTCTTTCTAACAAAACCAAATCAAACCAAACCAAAACAAACCAAACCAAGATAACCATATTGTGTGCTTAACTTTGAGATGGATTATTTGTGTATGAGTACATGCTTGTGTCTGTGTGTGTATGTGAGACTATTGTTTTTAGTAGTTAAGAATATTAATCCTTTACATGATGAAAACTTGTTACTGTACATTCCTCATTTATCCTTTTTTACCCAAAATCTCATCTAATTTAATCTGTTATGGGCTTTTCAATATGAATCATTCTTTCATATCATATCTATAAATTCTTTACCTAGCCTTAGACCATGAAACTTTTCTATATTTTTCTACAACTTTTATAGTTTCAAGTATTAAATTTACATTTATGATCCTTTTAGAGTTATCATACATATATATACATACACACACACACCCATATATTCACACACACACACACACACACACACACAAGGGGATTTCAAAAAAAGACATGCATAAATAGAAAATATATACAAAATATATTCCAAAAGAAAAGGCATATTATGAAAATCTAAGCATAGATTTCAAGTTTTTTTTTTTCACCAAAAATAACTCAGATTTGCATTTCAGTGTTCTGGGCCAGCTGGTAGCATGGTGGTTAAGTTGGCTGGATCCCACACGGCCGACTGCATGATTCAAGTCTGAGACCCAACACCATTGAAAACATGTCAGGTGTGTGTTAGCAAGTGTCCACAATCTCAGCAAGAGAAATGAAGAAGTGATTGTGGATTGCCATCCACATGTGTGTGCTCTCTTACATTCTCTCTCTCTCTCTCTCTCTCTCTCTCTCTCTCTCTCTCTCCTGCTTTCCCTAGGGTGAGTGCATGTATCCTCTGGCAAATTTTTTTAAATTTAACTTTTCTATGATTTTTTGAAGGCCTCTTATATTAGATATGATAGATACAGTTTCTTTCCCCCCCCAAAGATGTCCAAATGCTCTAATAATACATATTAAAAATGTTATTTTTCTTCCATTGAGTTGTTTTTTCAGCTTCTTAAAAAGCAGTTTGGCAGGTGTGCATCTGAATTGTGAGTCTATTTCACTGACTTAGGTTTGCACTCTTCAGTCAATATTACACAGTTTGTTTACTGTAAGTGAGTATAGTAAGCCTTAGCCTTAATATATAGTAAAAGAGAGTGATTTTTTTTTTTATTTTCTTACTTTTTAAAAATTTTATGGTTTCTTATTCACATTTAATTGTACATATCTATAGCACACAATATGGCTTTTCAAAGTATGCCTATAGTACATGACATTCAAATCAAGGATATTACCATATTCATAATTTTCAACTGAAAACTTTATATTCTATGGCTGCTAAGTATTTTTTTCAATATTGTTTTTAGTTGTCTAAGACTCATGACTTTTCCTATAGATTTTAGAGTAACCTTGTCCACATGTAAAAAATAACAGATACTTTGTAAGTTCGATAAAACCTTACAAGTCAACTTGGGGAGAACTGGCATGTTCACTCTGTTGAGTATAGCAATCCATGAACTTAGTATATCTCTCCATTTACTTAACTTTCCTTCTTTTTTGGTAAACATTTTGTAATTTTTAGCATACAACTGATGTTCACATTTTGTTAAGATTATAACTATCATATTTTCTTTCAGGTTATTATAAGTTATGTTGTGTTTAAAATTTGATTTCTACATGTTTCTGGTCAGTATAATATATGATTAATTTTTGTGTGTTGGTAGGTAGCCAGTGAATTTGTTAAACCATTTATTATATCCAAGAATTGTCTTTCTTATGTTTTATTTTAGATTCTATTGTCTTTGTAGGCAATCTTGCCATCTGCAAATAGGGAACATTACAGTTCTTCCTTTTGCACCTGTTATGTGTTTTACTTCTTTTTCTTGTCTTATTGCAGTGCCTAGAACTTAGAGTATTATGTTGAATAAGAGTTGTGAGACTGGGAATCCTTTTTTTAAATTTAAATTTTATTTATTTATTTTGTAGATACCTTTTTTTGCTATAGGGTGTGTGTGTTCACCAGAGAGACTGAGAGAAACAGAATAACAGAAGCAAGAAATCACCTCCCGCAAGGATGGCCATGCCACAATCCTTTCTCCTCCTATCCTCTCAGGATCTTGGGCATGTGCACACATGTACCCTGCATGAGTTTTAAATCACTGGGTCTAGGACTCAAACCATGATCGACTATGTGGGAGTCCAGTGATGTAACCATTATGCCATCTGCTGGTCTTATTTTAATTTAATTTTATTTTGCTATAGGATGTATGTGCTCTCCAGAGAGAGAGAGAGAAAGAGAAAGTGAGAAATAACTCCGCAATCCCCTCTCCTCTATTCTCCTCCAGGAATTCTGGGTATGCATACACACATTCCTGGGGTGGCTCTCAAGCCACTGAGTCTGGGACTTGAACAACAAAACTGACCATGTTGAAGCCAGTGCCTTAGATTCCATGTTACCTGCTAGCCCTATGCATTCTTTTTTAAAAATTGCCAGTCTTAAGCATAAAGTATTATAGGCTTACGGCTTATCATAAAATATGATGTGAGCTTTAGAAGTTTTTGCAGATGCTCCTTATCAAGTTATACATCTTAGATATAGTTCTCACTTGCTGAAAAATGGATTGTGCTTTTTTTTCACAGATGGAATTTACAATTTTTTTAAGTGACTTTTCTATAGGGCATGTGCACTTGCCAGAGAGACAAAAAGAGACAGAAAGATTGAAAGTGAGATATCACCCCCCAGGGGGGATGGCCACACTGTAATCCCTTCTTCATTCTTCTCTCAGGATTTTGAGCATGCAAACACATGAACCCAGTATGAATTTTAAGTCACTGGGTCTGGGACTCGAACAGCAGTTGACTCTGTGGAAGTTCAGTGATGCAACTATTACGCCATCTGCTGGTCCCGTGAGTCTAGATTTTATCAAATGCTTTCTCTGCATCAGTTTACTCAGTCATGTGATCATGTCTTTTGAGAAAATCCTTTTTATTCTAATGATAGGTTTAGATTGATTTTAAAAGGTTGCACTAACATTATATACCTGATATAAAATCGTACTTGGCAATAAATAGTGCATACTTATTTTATACATTGTATTCAGCTTACTAACATGTTGTTGACAATTTTGTGACTAGCTTAACAACCTATACTTTTCTATTTTAAATTTTATTTCTTCTATAAGAGAGAGACAGAGGTAGGCACCCCCAAAAGAGTGTCCATGCCATGATCCCATGATGTACTCCCAGTTTCTGCTGACCCAGATAATGGGCAGATAATGGACTTGTGGGAGGTCCTAGAACATGAATCCAGGATTTTCTCACGTAGCATTACATGAGTAATGCTGACTGGCCCTTGCAGTTTTCTTTCACCTATAGTTTATTTTCTGGATTGGGATTAGGGTAATATCAGTCTCATAAAGTGATTAGGAAAGTGTGCAGTTCTTTTCTATATTCTGGAAGACATTGTGTAAAAATGTGTTAATTTTTCAAAAAATATTTGGTAAATTTTTCAGTGACATAATCTGGGACTTTGAATTAATGTTTAGAACATTTCTAATTAAAAATCTAGCATATTTTGATCAACTGGACTGGGGAGAAATGTTCACATATTGAAATGTTCACTTTGTAAGCTAAACAATGTAATTGAATGTATATAAAAAATTAATGAAAGAAAGAAAGAAAAAAAAGTGAAATAAAAAAATCTAGCATATTTTAGAGTTATAAGACTATTTATATTATCTACTTCATCTTGGTTGAGATTTCCTAGTGTGTATGTTTTTAATAAATTGGTCCATATATTCTAAGTTTTAAAAATAAGTGTGAATTGCATATTACCTTAATAGCCAAAGGAGTGTGGTGATATTTTCCATTCACTAGTAATATTAATTATTTGTGTCTTCTCCCTTTTTATTTTTAAAAGTTCTTCTGTAGCTGCCAGGAGTTGAATGGGTGGAAGGAGAGCTGAATAGGTGAAACACTAGAGAATTTTAGGGCTAGTACTGTAATGGTGAATACATGTCATTGGGTCACTGGAAGAGTCATAATGCATTTTTCTGTCTTTCTATGCAAAAATGCATTATGACTTTTCCAAAAACCCAATATTACACATTTGTCAAAACCTGTAGAGCTATATAAAGCACAAAGGATGAACCATATGCAACCTTAGACTTGAATACTAATGTATCAATATTAATTCATCAATAGTAAGACATGTAAGACTGTAGTGAGATATATTCATAAAAGATGAAATTATATATGGCAGATAAAGTGCATATTATGAGAACACTGTGTTTTCTTTGTTCTCAATTTTTCCCAAACTTTCATTAATTTTTCTAGATCTGCTCTAAAAGTAAAATCTATTGATTACAAAATTATTTGTAATGTATTTCAATAAAGAAAAATAGGCTCAGACACTGTGGCACAAGAAGTAGAATAGTACTGTTTAAGTCTGTGATCACATGCCTGGATTTGGCTTCTGGATCAACTTACACACGTTTGGTGTGGTAGCACACACCTAATATCCTAGCTAACTGGGAAGTGGAGGCAGAAGGAGCAGGGTTTGGCATAAAATACTTACTGTCAGTTGGTCAGCAAGTGGCATAATGATTAAAGCACTGGACTGCTACATAGTCAACTGTGATTCAAGTCCAGACCCGGTGGCCTGAAACTCATGCCAGGCGTGTGTGCATATGTGCCCAAAATCCCGAGAGGAGAATGAAGGAGTAGAGATTGCAGCACGGTCCATCCCATCCGGGGGTTGATTTCTCACTTTCTGTCTCTGTCTCTTTCTGTCTCTCCAGCAAGCTTCGGCACCCTATAGTAAAAATCTCTCCTAAAGAAAATAAATACTTACTATCAAAAATACTTAACCCTCTATGTCTCTTTCTCTGCCTCTTTCTCTCTCTCTTCCTGTCTTTCATTAAATACAATAAGAAAATAAATAAACAACTAAATACAAAGCACAGACATGAAAGATAGCATTTTGAAAGTATTGAGAGCAACCAATGTCGTCAGGCACAGCAGGGCCTATCATCTGTGAATGTGGAAGCACCCAAAATGAACCTCATATTCCCAGTGAGGACTCACCCCAGTTTGATGTAGAATATAAAGAAACAGAGCTCAAGCAGAAAACTACAATCTTTCTTGGCTGTCAAATCAGAGTTTTAATTCTAAACCTACTAGAATAGCAGAAAATTAAGGAAAAAATACAAAATCTAAAATAAGGGAACCACTAAATCCATATTCAAATGTTCTTCTGTTAGATTAGCTGATGCTCGACATGTTTATGTACGTAAGAAACTCCAAGTTACCCAAACGACAGTAATCATTAAACAGCTGAACAGACATTTCAGCTTTTTCTGAAACAAGATTGGTGCTTTCATTCTACCAAACTAAAGATTTTGTAAAACATCTTATTCTTCCAGTTGGGATTTGAGAAAACTGCTTGAAATCTTAGTATTATTAAGATGTAATTCTTGGGATCAGCAGATGGCATAATGGTTAAGCCACTAGACTCCCCCATAGTTGACTACAGTTCAAGTCCTGGACCCAGAGGCTTGAAAGTCACACCAGATACAGCTGTGTATGTGCCCAAAATCCCAATAGAAGAATGGAGGTAAAGGAATTTCGACATGGCCATCTCCCCTGGGGATGATTTCTCACTTTCAGTCTCTCTGTCTCTGTCTCTCCAGTTAGCACACATGCCCTATAATGAAAATCTCTCAAAAAAGAAAAATAAAAAAGAAAGTGCTTTAAGTCGAGTATCCCTAGGTTGTTTCAAATACAACTCTACCCTACCAAATGACTAAAGTTAGGGAGGATGTGGAGCAATCAGAACACTTTGGTGAGTGTGGCCAATGGCAAAAATATTATTGACATGCTGTCTGCCAATTTATTAGAAACACATTTTTATCTTCTGATGTAACAATTCCACTCCTAGATAAATATTGCTCACAAATTGTGAACAGTATGTCAATTAATGATATTTCAAACTTGGAAAAAGTGTCCATCAAGAACAATGGTTACATCTTTAGTACATGGAAAAGAACTGAATGAGAATGGACATAGAGAAATGTTCTGGGTTAATAATAAAGTTTTGTATCTATGTGTCTTGCTTACACAAGCCCTATGTACCATCAATTTAATCAAGTTGTACAACAAAGATTTTAACATTTTTTCCAGAAACAAATTTTATTTCTAAAGAAAGAATACACACACACACACACACACACACACACACACATATATATATATATATATATATATATATATATATATATAAACGCAAAATAATATAGTTAAGGAGAGATGCATGAAATCATAAATTTACTCTGAAATGTATAAAAAAAGAAACAAGATATGTCCTGGTGGTTAAGGCAGACAGATCCCACATGGCCAATACTGTGGTTTGAGTCTCGGGCCTGGCAGCTTGCAAAATAAGACAGGTTCATGTGCCTGCATTTTCAAATTCCCAAAAGCAGAGAGAGACAAGGAGAAGGGCTCATGGCAGAACCATTCCCCATGGAAGTGATTTCTCCTGTTACTTTATCTCTATCTTTCTGTCCCTCTGATGATTTCATGTGCACTCTAGCAAAAATATAAAATAAATAAAAATAAAAGAGAATAAAGGTTGGTGGATGTTTAGGGTTATAGCTAAATTAATATGTATGTGATTAAGTGGATAAAGTAACAAAATAATGGCAAAAAAGTTATTATGCAATGTATAGTCTCCCACCACAATGGAATTAAAATAGAGGCAGTAACAGAAAGATAGATGGAAAATTCCAAAACACATAGAGACTAAATAGTACACTTCTAAATAATATATGGGACAAAAAAGATGTCTCAAGAGAGGTTTTAAAAATACTTTGAAGTACATAAAATGAAAAAAAAAAATACCACTGTGGGATGCAGCAAAAGTAGTGCTTATGGGAAATCTGTACCACCGAATGCATAAATTAGAAAAGAAAATAGATCTAATTTTAACAACTTAAACTTTCCTCTTTAAACATTGAGAAAAAAAGAGTAAATTACATTCAAGTAAGTAGAAGTAAAGAGACAATGAAAACTAGAGCAGAAATCATTGACATTGAAAATAAGAAATCAACAGACAAAAATAAAGTGAACCCAAAGCAGATTCTTTGAAATTATCAGTAAAACAGGTAAGCCTATATCCATACTAGCCAAGAAAATAAATAAAAGACACATTATTGTTATAAAAAATAAAAGAGGGGATAACATTACAGATCCCCTGGATGTTAAAAGGAAAATAAAGCAGTAATATGAACAAATCTATGCCTACACATTCAATAACCTTGATTAAAATAATCAATTTCTTAAAAGACAATCTGATGATACTTAAAAAAAAGATGGACAATATAAATAGGCTTCTATCTATTAGAGTAATAGACTCAATATTTCACAATTTTTCAAAACAGAAAGTATCAGAGCTAGATGAATTCCTTAGTGAATTCTATCAAACAGAAAAAAAAGTAAGAAAAAGAAAGACAATAAAATAATAAATTATACCAACCCTTAACATTTTTCATTTTCCAGAATGTAGAAGCAGAGAGGATATACCTTAACTTATTCTAAGGCCAGCATTATCCTCATATGAAAACCCAACAGAGACATTGTAAAAAACTTACAGAGCTATTATCATTCATAAAAAAAGATAACAAAATTAATAATATATTAGGAAATTGAATCCAAGAATACCTGAAAAGAATAATATGCCATGGACAAATGGAAATTATTGTAGAAATTAAAGGCTGGTTCAACATTCAAAAATTGATTAATGTAATACATTATAACAATAGGATGAAAAAAGAAAAATTGCATGATCAGGTACACAATCAAAAAAAGCACTAAACAAATTGTGACACCAATCCACAATTAAAACTATAAACAAACTAGGAATAGAGGGGAGTTTCCTCAATTTAATGAGAATCTTTACAAAATATTTCCAGCTAACATTCTACTTTATTTTAAGAAACTAATTTCAAAAACAAAATAAGAATTTCCCTTATCATTCCTTATCAGCACACACTAGAAATCCTAGCTAACAATAAGACAATAAAATAAAGATTTAATGGTTGGAAAGAAAGAAAGAAGTCTGCCTCTGTAGTCTGTCTCTGTAGATGGTGACTTGCTGTTAGTAAATCTTAAAGAATCAGGGGAACCAGCAGTTAGCGTAATGGCTATGTCACTGGACTCCCACGTAGTCAACCGCGGTTCGTGTCTCGGACCCGGTGGCTTACAACTCACGCCGGGCGCGTGTGCGTGCGTGCCCAGGATCCCGAGAGGAGAATGGAGGAGAAGGGATTGCGGCGTGACCATCCCCCCTGGGGGGTGATTTCTCGCTTTCTGTCTCTATGTCTCTCTCTGTCTGTCTGGTGAGCGCAGCGCCCTATAGCGAAAAACCTCTCCAAAAAAAAAAAAAAAAAAAAAAAAGAATCAGCAAAAATATTCTGGAATTAATAGGCAATTACAGAAAGGTTGTAGGATACAAGGTTATCTATAAAAGTCAGTCAGTTTTCTACATACTAGCAATGAACAAGTAGAATTTGAAATGAAAAATACAATACCATTCACATTAGCACTTTCACAAATAAATATGTAGGTATAAATCTTATAAACGATGCACAGGATTGACAAAAGAAAAACTACAAGTCTCTTATGAAAGGAATCAAAGAATTAGATAAATAGAGAGATATTTCATGTTCTTGGATAAAAGTACCCGACATTGTCAATATATCAGTTATTCCCCCTTTTTTGTGTAGAGTCAATGTAATTCCAACCAAACTCCCAGCAAGTTATTCTGTGGCTGTCAGAACACAGATTCTAAATTTTAAATGGAGAGGCAAAACACTCAGAATTGCCAGAAACAATTTTGTAGGAGAAGGACAAAATTGGAAGACTGGCACTGCCTTTCTTTGAGATTTAGTAAGAGACTATAGTAATCAAGATAAGTGTAATATTGATGAAATAATAGACTTATAGACCAACGGGACAGAATAAAGATCCAGAAATTGGCCACCATATATATAGTTAATTGAACTTTAATTAGGAACATAAGAAACACAATGAATCCAAAGGAAAATAGATATTCCTCTTCAAAGGGTGTTAGAAAAATTGAACATTTATATGCCAAAAAAAAGAGAAAAAAAAAGAACATAGACATAGACCTCATATCCTTTACAAAAATTAATACTAAATTGATCACATTCATAATTCTAAAACATGAAACTATATAAATCCAAGAAAATATCATAGGACAATATCTAGACCTCAAGAATGTAGATGCTTTTTACATACAATACCAAAAGCACAATTTCTGAAATAAATAAGATGGAATTTATTTATTCATGTATTTAATTTTTAGAAGATTTTTACTATAGGATGCATGCACTTGCCAGAGACAGAAAGCAAGAAATCACCAGGGGGATTCTATGCTTCAATCCCTTCTCCTCCATTCTCCTCTTGGGATTTTGGCACACATGCACAGGCACCTGATGTGAGTTTTAAGCCTCTGGGTCCGATACTTGAACCATGGTTGGTTCTTTGGGAGTCCAGCAACATAAGCATTATCCCATCTGCTGGTCCCAAGATATAACTTATTAAAGGTAAAATCTTCTCTTTTGTTAAAGATACTGTCAAGGAAATGAAAGAATAAGTCATGGATAGATAGAAAAAACTTGCACAAGATATATGTGACAAAGGACTGTCTTCTTTTCTATCCAAAGAACCCTTAAAAGGCAAGAACAACACAATTGGATTAAAATATGTGCAAAATATCTCAACAAACATCTTACCAAAAAACAAATGCAGATAGAAAATAAGCATATGAATAGATGCTTCACTTCATATGTCATCAGTGAACATATACAAAGTATGAAAACAAAGAGATACCACTACACACTTATGAAAATGGCCAAAATGTGAACCACTGACAACATCAAAAGTTGACAAAGATGTGGAGCAAGAACTCTCGGTCATTGCTGGTGGGAATACAGAATGATACAATTATTGTATTATTCAGTTCAGGATGCCTCAACTAGATGATATAGAATGTATGGCTTAGACAACAGAATTTTATTTTCTTATAGTTCTGGAGATTGCAAATCTGAGATTAGGATTCCAGCATAATCAGGTTCTGGGAGGAGGTCTCTTCCTGCCTTGCAGATGGCTGGCTAACTTTTCACTATGTCCTCAAGTGGTGGACAAAGAGCACAAGATTTTTTTTTTTTTTCCTGATAAGGGAATTTATCCCATCCCAAAGGCCTTACCTCCAAATACCATCATGTTGCCAGCTAGCCCTTCAGCATAAAGTTCAGAGGGCCAATATTCATTTTACAGCAACCTATTTAGAAGACAGTTTAGCATTTTATAAAACTAAGCATACTATTTTAGTTACCATACAATCCAGCAATTATGGTCTTTGGAAGATACCAAAATGAGAAGAAAACTTAAGTCTACACAAAAATCTGTACAGGATATTTATAGCAGCTTTATACATAATTGGCAGATTTTTAAGCAATTAGGTTTTCTTTAGTAGATGAATAAATAAATATAGTTTATCCAGACAGTGGGAGAGTCTTCATTGAAAAACAAAAACCAAACAAGTAAAACAAAACAAAAACAAAAACATGCACACAGTTATCCAGGCATAAGAAGATAAGAAGGAAACCGAAGTAAATATTAAGTGGAAAAAAAAAAATCAAGAAAGGCTACACAAGGCCATATAAAATTTGTGGACAAAAGAGTACACAGGGGTCTTCAAAAAGCTCATGGAAAATGCCAAATAAGGAAAAGAATGTATAGATTTCAAACATGTTTACACCAAAATAAACTTGTACTTTAATTCCACTTTTTCTCCAAGAATTTTAAAAATCCCTTTTACACAGTATTATTCCCCAGCATTATTCCGGGAATCCTAGCAGGTTATGGTCTTTCTTCTTCCTCTCTGCCTCATTTCCATTCACAGTTGAAACCAATCACTTTCTATTTATTTTTTAAAGAATTACTTATTTATTTAACTCTATTCATTATCATTATTTTTTAATCTTACCAGACAGAGGCAGAGGGACAGAGAAAGTGAAAGCGAGAAAGCAAGTTGCCAGGTCTGCGACACGAATGGCAACCGCCTTCTCTTGCATCAGGGATTTCCCACAATTTTTTTCTTAGGTTTTTGTTATAGGTTTTGATGTTGATTTTTGTGTTACTCATAAGTTTGATTTCCAGAAAGGAGGAAAATAGAAGCCTGAGTTTAAAATGCCTTATCTTGAGGAAATAGAAGTTTCTATGTTTGGCTTATTGTTAATATTACTAACATGGATTTTTTTTAATTGTTAGCACAATCTATTACCAAATTTCTCTTTCTCATTTGAAAATTTTGCCCAGAACCATATTTCTTACATTTCTTTATTTTATTATTTCAATTTTTTTCCAACAGTGATTAACCAAGTATTAGAAGAACAGAATTTATGTATGCTTACATATTATAACCAAGCTCATTTACAATTATGTTTCCAATTTAATTATTATTCTACTTTATGCAATGGTGTAGTATGACATCAAAAATATCATTTGTTAATATTATATATATTAGGATTAGGGTTAGGGTTAGGGTAACCCTAATAAAAATATACTTTTTATTTTTTCTTTAGTGGAATGCATTTTAGTGTCTCTAAGTTTTATTAATCATATCTCAATGAAGTTTAGTCTTGTGTATGACTATGTTCAGGGCTGTTACAAATGGTTGTGCATCATCACACATCTTTGTAGGCAGCAAAATGCTTCTAGATTTCCCGAGGATTTGACTTTAAAATTTACAAATATAAAGTACTGGTGGCAATGGCATGTACTTTACTGGCATCTGTAAAGATTAAAGGGATATAAGATGAAAAGTATACAACTCTGCATGAAAGGTATAAATTCTTTTTAGTTATTCTTTTCAGTACTTCTATTATTTAAATTTGTTTTCCTTTAAAGTTAATAGTTAGACATTATTAATCATAAAGAAAAATGTCATATATCTTCATGTTAAGATCAAAGTATTACACCTCTTCATTCTATGCTTTTTCTTGTTTGAATACAAGAAGAATCATTTGAATAAGGACTTTGAACTAACCTTCTTTTACATAGTGCATAGAATTTTTAATCTCCCGTGTAAGTTCTTAGAATCTACTTCCAAAATCATACTTTAAATTTTAGTTTCAAAATAAAAATTGCATTGCCTTTCATGTGGAAAACAAGAGAATCATTAAAGCTTTAAGGTAGGGAAAATGTTAGGTCCTGCTAAGCATAGTTGAAGGGCCTTTCTACAACTCAGTATTGTTATTTTATTTTCATTATTAAAAATAAATGTTCATTTATTTTTTTAAGAGTGAGTTAATCAAGTATAGCAGTTTGAGCTGCTGATAGATTCCATCCTTCTAAAATATATTGCATTTTTAAAAATAATCAGAAAGGAGCACGCTTGTTCTTTTAAATAAGAATCAAACAAATATTAACAAAAGGTATAATAAACAAGGAAGGTCAAATATAATCCCTGCCAACTCAACTAAAATCCCTCACACAAATGACACATTGATTTCACAGAGGAATGACTGTCAAGTGGGTAAACATGATATTCACATTGTTGTCCCGATGTCAGAGTTGCCAGCCGGAGATACGATTTGCAAAAACAATTTTAAAAGTTGCATATTTCATTCTCTCTAAATATTTACATTTTTTTCTCTAGTGATTTCTCATGGCCAAATATTCTCCAATCCGGTGCCCTTCCAGCATTCTGAGATCTCCACACTGTCAAAGGCCATTGCATAAGACTGAAAGCAAGGGACAGATCACTGGCCAAACAGATGGTGAGGAATAGTTAATTGGCCCACTTGAGTAGCTGATGAGTTCCTTACACTATGGCTTCATCAAGGGAAATGAATAATAAATTACATCTGCTTTAATGAATCAGGTAATGAAATGGTTTCTCCATTGCTTTTTTCAAATAATATAATAAATAAGGTATTTATTTCATATACTAGGCAATTATATACATTAATCTTTTAATTCTGATGACTATTTTATAGGATGGGAATACTAGTACTCTCATTTTAGAGATGAAGAATCTAATGCACTGAATAATTAATGAATTAATTCAGATTCATTAAAACTATAATGAGATGAGCCAAAAATCAAAACTAGGCAGATTCTATTCAAACTTGCTAAAAACTATACTACATCTTTGCTTGGAATCTTAGAATATTTTCAAATACATTTTTAATTATGAAATCAAAATGTCACTGAACACATTTTGGAAGACACAGAATGACAGAAAGCAAAGACAAGAACTATAATCCTTACAGCCAAAGAAAAGTGTCTTAAATGATCAGTAGATTTAACAGGGTTGTAATCATCTGTACAAATTTTGCCTTTTCATCTGTTTTTACTTCTTTTAAGAAAAACACTTTTTTGTTTTGTTTTATTTAACATATATCACAAGGATTAGATTTCTAGTGATAGCTACAAGAGTCTGAGCCTGATGGTCATAACTCCTATTTTCACAATAGGAAAAGCAGAATAACACAAATATTAATGACTTTCCTGAGACCAGTCAGAGAACAGAAGTAGCTGGGAAATCTGGTACCCTAAAATGAAGATGCTGGCAAAGTGACTCACAACTGAGATCCGCTTATCTGGAACAGAAGTGCTGGAACCATGAGCTGGTAGGACCATTTCAATGGTAACTCCAACAAGTGACTGGAGTGCTGAGTCTGGATTAGCATGACATTAAGAAACTCCAGTGAATGAATGTAAATAAATAAATTTAATTAATAAAAAAAAAAAAAAAAGAAAAAAAAAAAAAGAACTTGAAAGTAAAGTATAAAAGGCAAGAAAGCTAGTACTGGAGATGAACGCCACACTACATGGCAATGTTGTTTTAGAATGAGGTGCTCACCCCCTTCCAGGAATGACTGTTAAATCTTGTTATGAGATTAGTGCTATGCCTGTTGATATTATTTACATATGTAACAATGTTTAATTTTAATTATTTTCTAATGTACTGTAAAGGATGTATAACATGATAGAAAAAACTATTAAAATACAAAAAAAAAAAAAAAGATTTAAACATGTAAGGTATAAAACTACACTAGTAGAATTTCTCAATTAAGCCCTTTATTTTTCAAATGAAGGATCAGAAATCTAGAGTGTAAGTAAAATATCAAGATATTGGTAAAAATGAAGTCAAGTAGGAATATAACCTCAATTCTCAAAACAATGAAAAAGATTTTCCCTCTTTTGCAATATCGCAGTCTATTTCAATCAACTAACCTGTACTTTAGTCATCCATTATGCAATACATAAATATATTTAAGCCACTGGGTAAGAATAAAAATTAAATAAATAAAATATCAAAAAAAAAAAAAAAAAAGAAACTCCTGAGGATCTCGGTCTTAGGGGTTTCACACAATATTGAAGGGTTTACTTCCAAGAACCACAGGAGGTTCTCATGTTGAATAACTGAGAAAAAAATTCCCTCATGTTTCTGATATGGGAGGGGAAAAGAAGCCAATTTGAAATATATTCAAAGCTATCTCCATAACAAAGACTTACTCTTCAGGTGAAAGATT